>SJYW01054433.1:169579-186112 GCA_006410735.1 Raphicerus campestris | reverse complement strand
CAGTCCTGAATATTCATTGGAAGGACTGATGTTGAAGCTGAATCTCCAATACTTTGGCCACCTGATGGAAAGAACTGACTCATTGGAAAAGACCCTGATGCTGGGAAAGACAGAAGGTGGAAGGAGAAGGGAACAATAGAAGATGAGATGATTGGATGGCATCACCGACTCAATGGACATGAGTCTGAGTAAATTCCGGGAGTTGGTGCCGGACAGGGAGGCCTGGTGTGCTGCAGTCCATGGGGCTGCAACGAGTTGGACACAACTGAGCGACTGAACTGAACTGACTGAACTGAGTTGGGAGAAAGATCCATTTAGTGGAAATTCCAAATTCCCAGTATTTCCAGATACAAGGAATACCTCTAGATTTAGAACATTGATAAATGGAATCGAAGTTTCTTCCACTTCTCCTTCCAAAAATGCCATTGAAATAACAAAGATATAAAAAAAAAAAAAAACAAGCAAACAAACAGCAGCACTAGAAAAAGGTGGTAGTGGTTTTAGTCACTAAGTTGTGTCCAGCTCTTACTGCTACATGGACTGTAGCCTGCCAGGCTCCTCTGTCCATAGGATTTCCTAGGCAGGAATACTAGAGTGGGCTGCACTTCCTTCTCCAGAGGATCTTTGCATAGAACCTGGGTCTCCTGCATTGCAGGCTGATTCTTTACCAACTGAGCCACACACACACACACACACACATGCAAACAGGAGTACTAGAAAAATCAAGAGGAATACTGTTACCACCAAAGAAATGTTGATTCCTGAAAAATATGAAGCAGATAGGATAATAGAATAAAAAGCATTCAGTGCTAAATTTTCAGATTCCACATTTGATTTGCACGGGTCAAGTTTCAGTGCAGTATCAAAGGATACAATCTACATTTCTCTTTAAAAAGTTATTAAAATTCTCCTCCCTTTTCTAATTACACATGTGTGATGATGGGTTTTCTTCATCTGCTTCAATCAAAACAATATAGTTTAGGAATTCCTGGTTGTCCAGTGGTTAGGACTCTGCACTTTCACTGCCATGGACTGGAGTTCAAAACTTATTCGCGGAACTAGGATCCCCTAACACCCACAGCCAAAAAAAAGAAAAAACCATCACAGAAAGTGTAAAGCACTCTTGACACCAAAATTTTGGAGAATCAGTGCTGTATTCATTCCCACGGTTGCCACAGTTTGTTTCTACTTTCTGAACTAAGAAAATAAGAGCAGCGGAAGAGTGAACACAGACAGTGTCCCAGTTGCAACCAGAGTGGAAGCCAGGATGACAGCACTGAAGCCCTTTAATTTTATCTGCTATTTGGATAAATTTCCTCATAGGCTTAAAATCCTACAATACATCAGTGGATGCTGGAAAAGTGACAGCTTGAGAGACGTTTTGGGAAAGTAAATGAAAGGGTTTCCATACAAGCCATTCATACATAGAGCTGCTGGCCTGGTCCCATACAAATTTGAGAAAAGTGAGGCAACCAAATGAGTAAACGATAAGAAGAAAAAATCATCTGATTTCAGTTGATGACTCCCCACCTTCAGGTGAGCATACTACAAGTTTGTATGCTATGGTAAGCACTTTCTTCCTCTAGGAATTCCAAGGTCAGGCCAAGAGCTAATAGTATTAATCAAGGCTTGGTGCATTTACAGCCAAGAAAAACTTGGTATTGGATTTTTAAAAAAAGTATATATATACAGATCTGTTACCAGATATACTCTCCTTCAGACTATTGCAAATTTTCTCTCTTTTTTTTAGAAATGATTTGTTATTCTCAGTCTAGAAAACAAAGTATTACTAAATCAGTGATAAGATAAAGCATTTCAGCAAATCTATAATGTTTCAATAATTCTGAAAACACAGATATCATTCTACTAAAATTATCAGTGAAACGACTTCACTTTCCAAAAATATTCAATATAGTTTATTAGGAGAGTGAAAAAATTAATTGCTTTTCATATGTCAACTGGGGTTTAATTTGAAATTTTAAAAAGCATGTCACAGATGAAATTATGAGTCCTGGGAGAACTGGAAAATGGCTAACAATCCTAACCGGTAACACATCATCTTAGTTTCCTACATATTTACCCCCATTTCTCATTTTTATTTTTGGTAACAAAGAGGGAAGTTTTGAGAACCCTTGGGTCCTGGTCTGCTATTATCCTCAGCAGTCTTTGAAATTCTATCCCTACCTAAAGGGACTCACCAGAGTTATACAGCAGTCAGCAATAAAATTATCAGATCTAGAAGGCAAACATGTCTAACTTCCTTGAGCATTTCCAGGAAATTAAGACTACATGTGTATTCCAGGAAATGAAGACTACATGAGTGTTTATGAGTGGAAAAAAAAAGTCAGAGAGATATATAAAATGTGATGAAAAGATGGTATTGTGTCCGTCTCTTCCACTATCATTCTTGGGCTACAGAGGAGACATCATAGAGCTTGTCAGAGAACCTTGTGTCTTCCTCTCTAATGTATTTAATCCTTTAGGGAAGGAACTGTCTTCTGGAGTCTCTTGGGAGAGGTAAGAAGGAAGTAATACCAACTGACCAAGAAAACTATATTCTGTGTTTCTCCTTCACTCTCACTACTTCCACACTCACAAGGCTTCTAACCCCAGATGTGTAGGGTTTCCCATGCCAAGCAATTCCGCAACACTACCTGGGTATCCTACCATTGAACTCAATTCTGACATTAGCTACCTAGAGACAGCATCGGATCCCGTGAGTTAAGGGCTCAGTCCCATATGACTGACCCAACCCCACTTCAAATGCCAATTGCAAGTAGAAGACCCCCAGGTTTTCCACAATTTCCAGCAGCCTTGGCTCTAAGTTACAGTTTTTCATGACCTCCCCAACTTGAGTTTGATTATTTGCTAGAAGAGTTCACAGAACTCAAGGAAACACTTATGTTTACTAGTTTTTTATGCGACAAAGCTTACAGTAGAGGATACAGATGAACAGATGCATAAAGTGAAGTCTGAGAGGGTCCTGGCACAAGAGCTTCCGTCTTCGTGGGACTTAGGGTGTGTTGCTTTCCCAGTACATGAATGTGTTCACCAACCAGGACGTTCCCTGACTCCCATCCTCTGGGTTTCTACAGAAGCTTCATTGCATAGGCATGCTTGATTAAATCATTGGCCATTAGTAACTGAGCTCAGTTTCCAGTCTTTCTTCTCTCCCTGAAGGTCAGAGGGTGTGCGACTGAATGTTTCAACCCTCTAATCACTTGGGTGGATACCCTGGCAACCAGTTCCCATTCCTAGGGGCTTTCCAAAAGTCCTCTCATTAGCATAAACTCAGTCGTGGAAAGGGTTTTGTTATAAATACGAAGACAACTTTCTTGCTTTTATCACTTAAGAAATTCCACGGATTTTAGGAGCTTTGTGCTGGAAATGGGAACAAAGATCAAACACAAATCTTCACCAGCTTAAGATGGGGCTGTTGTTTTGTGTTAGTCTCTGTGTCGTGTCTTTTTCAACCCTATGGATTGTAGCCTGCCAGTCTCCTCAATCCACGGGATTTCACAGGCAAGAATGCTGGAGTGGGTTGCCATTTCCCTCTCCAGGGGATTTTCCTGACCGAGGGATCAAATCTGAGTCTCCTGCATTAGCAGGTGGATTCTTTACCACTGAGCCACCAGGGAAGAGCCAATAAACCTACTGTAAGTTGAAGATGTATTTAATATACTTAACCTACCAATTATCATAGATTAGCCTGGCCTACCTTAACCATGCTGAGACCACTTACGTTAGCCTACAGTTGGTTGAAATCATCTCGCACAAATTCTGCTGTTGCTGCTGCTAAGTCGCTTCAGTCGTGTCTGACTCTGTGCAACCCCATACACGGCAGCCCACCAGGCTCCCCTGTCCCTACTTTGTAGTAAAGTATCAAATATCTTATGTAAGTTACTGAATGTTACATTAAAAGTGAAATTCAGAGCAGTTATATGGGTACAGAATGAGTTAAGCATACCAGCTGTTTATCCTCATGATCACATGGCAGCCTGGGAGCTGTGGCTTCTGCTCCTGCCCAGCATCACAAGACACTATCAGATCACATATCACTAGCCCAGGAAAAGATCAAAATTCAAAACGTGAAATAAATACAGATTTTCACTGAATACATATTGCTTTCCCATCATCTTAAAGTTAAAATAAAAAATCATAAGCCTAATCATCTTAAGTCAAGAATTGCCTGTGAATATTTCTTATTATAAGTCATAATATCAGGACTTCCCTGGTGGTCTAGTAACTAAGACTCTGTGGTCCCAAAATAGTGGGACTGGGTGTGATCCCTGGTCAGGGAACTAGATCCCACATGTTGTAACTAAAGATCCCTCATGCCTCAGTGAAGATCAAAGATCCCATGTGCCACNCCTCTGGGTTTCTACAGAAGCTTCATTGCATAGGCATGCTTGATTAAATCATTGGCCATTAGTAACTGAGCTCAGTTTCCAGTCTTTCTTCTCTCCCTGAAGGTCAGAGGGTGTGCGACTGAATGTTTCAACCCTCTAATCACTTGGGTGGATACCCTGGCAACCAGTTCCCATTCCTAGGGGCTTTCCAAAAGTCCTCTCATTAGCATAAACTCAGTCGTGGAAAGGGTTTTGTTATAAATACGAAGACAACTTTCTTGCTTTTATCACTTAAGAAATTCCACGGATTTTAGGAGCTTTGTGCTGGAAATGGGAACAAAGATCAAACACAAATCTTCACCAGCTTAAGATGGGGCTGTTGTTTTGTGTTAGTCTCTGTGTCGTGTCTTTTTCAACCCTATGGATTGTAGCCTGCCAGTCTCCTCAATCCACGGGATTTCACAGGCAAGAATGCTGGAGTGGGTTGCCATTTCCCTCTCCAGGGGATTTTCCTGACCGAGGGATCAAATCTGAGTCTCCTGCATTAGCAGGTGGATTCTTTACCACTGAGCCACCAGGGAAGAGCCAATAAACCTACTGTAAGTTGAAGATGTATTTAATATACTTAACCTACCAATTATCATAGATTAGCCTGGCCTACCTTAACCATGCTGAGACCACTTACGTTAGCCTACAGTTGGTTGAAATCATCTCGCACAAATTCTGCTGTTGCTGCTGCTAAGTCGCTTCAGTCGTGTCTGACTCTGTGCAACCCCATACACGGCAGCCCACCAGGCTCCCCTGTCCCTACTTTGTAGTAAAGTATCAAATATCTTATGTAAGTTACTGAATGTTACATTAAAAGTGAAATTCAGAGCAGTTATATGGGTACAGAATGAGTTAAGCATACCAGCTGTTTATCCTCATGATCACATGGCAGCCTGGGAGCTGTGGCTTCTGCTCCTGCCCAGCATCACAAGACACTATCAGATCACATATCACTAGCCCAGGAAAAGATCAAAATTCAAAACGTGAAATAAATACAGATTTTCACTGAATACATATTGCTTTCCCATCATCTTAAAGTTAAAATAAAAAATCATAAGCCTAATCATCTTAAGTCAAGAATTGCCTGTGAATATTTCTTATTATAAGTCATAATATCAGGACTTCCCTGGTGGTCTAGTAACTAAGACTCTGTGGTCCCAAAATAGTGGGACTGGGTGTGATCCCTGGTCAGGGAACTAGATCCCACATGTTGTAACTAAAGATCCCTCATGCCTCAGTGAAGATCAAAGATCCCATGTGCCACAATTAAGACTCAGCACAGCCAAATAAATCTTTTTAAAGTCACACTATCACAGTAGGTCATGTATGAAAATCTATTCCAACATTCCTGCCTATCCTTCAGAATCCTTCTATATATAATGCTAGAGAAGTTCTAGCATCAAACTTCATTCACCATAGGTCATCACTGAGTCCACAATTTAGTTATCCAAGCAAGCTATTTGAGCCACTTCTAGCTTTAGCTAAAACATTAAATTCAGAATATCTGTTAAATGTACACATATTAATACGCTAAACCTGATACAAAACTATATTCTGTTCTTTTTAGTATAATACCCTTCAAATCTATTCTCAGACACACTTCNTATTTGAGCCACGTCTAGCTTTAGCTAAAACATTAAATTCAGAATATCTGTTAAATGTACACATATTAATACGCTAAACCTGATACAAAACTATATTCTGTTCTTTTTAGTATAATACCCTTCAAATCTATTCTCAGACACACTTCCTGGGCCTCCACTAATCAAACTAATCAAACTTCAACATTTATTTTGAAGTATAAGCAATTTCTTCCCAGGTCAGAATCTTCATTTGTTCTGCTTGAGCATACTAAGGTCTGACTCTAGTTTACATATAAAGTAGAAAATAATGGACAATGAACATGGGTCTTAATGAGAATAGCAACCCCTTGCAAGGTTGTTGCCTCAAGTAGGGTGATCACTGAATCTTCAAGAAGGAAAGGTCAGGGGTGGGATGAATTGGGAGACTGAGACTGACATATACACACTGTGGATACTATGTATAAAATGTGTAACTAATGGGAACTTACTGTGTAGCACAGGGAATCCTACTGAATGCTCTGTGGTGACCCAAATGGGAAGGGAATCCAAAAAAGAGCGGATATGTATGTACTTATAACTGATTCACTTTGCTGTACAGCAGAGACTAATGTAACATTATAAAACAACTATACTCCAACAAAAATTAATTTTAAAAAAAAGAAGAAGGAAAGGTCCATCTTCTTAGTCATAAGAAGAGGCGCTGCTTCTGCTTGATCAGACAGACTTGGGCATTTAGGTTTATCCAAGTCTTCCCTCATGATTCAGTGGTAAAGAATCCACCTACAATGAAAGAGACAATGGTTCCATCCCTGGGTTGAGAAAATCCCCTGGAGAAGGAAATGGCAGCCCATCTTGCCTGGAGAATCCCATGGACAGAGGAGCCTGATGGGCTACGGTCTGTAAGACTGAAGCAGCTGAGCAAGTCTAATCTAAGTCTCAAAATCCCACTCGTTCCCAATGCCCTGACTTCACATAAACAATATAAAGAGTCTGTAAATTCAATCTTGTTATGATTCTGCAACTCACCCAGTCACATTTTTAATAAAGATAGTCTTAAAGCTACCGGAAATGAGACTTTTTTAGGGTTGCATTAAAAATTCTCTGATGTCTGAATGTTAGTTGAGCTTATTTAAAGCCCTGAGTTTTGTCATTTCTGTCAGTTTTCTAGTGCAATCATAAGATAACACCCCACCCCACAAAGCTACGACAAACCTAGACAGCGTATTAAAAAGCAGAGACATTACTTTGCCAACAAAGGCCCATATAGTCAAAGCTATGGTTTTTCTAGTAGTCATGTATGGATGTGAGGGTTGGACCACAAAGAAGGCTGAGCACCAAAGAACTCATGCCTTCAAATAGTGGTGCTGGAGAAGACTTTTGAGAATCCCTTGGACATCAAAGAGATCAAATCAGTCAATCCTAAAGGAAAACGACCCTGAATATTCGTTGGAAGGACTGATGCTGAAGCTGAAGTTCGAAGAGCCCACTCATTGGGAAAGACCCTGATGCTGGGAAAGATTTAAAGCAGGAGGAGAAGGGGACAACAGAGGACGAGATGGTTGGATAGCATCACTGACTCAATGGATTTGAGTTTGAGCAAGCTCAGGGAGACAGTAAAGTACAGGAAGCCTGGTGTGCTGCAGTCCACGGAGTTGTAAACAGTCAGACACGACTGAGCAACTGAACAACAAGAGGCAAGCAGGCACAGAGGTCTGGTAAACAGTTTGTAGAGAACTAATAACTAGCATGGGCTTCCCTGGTCGCTCAGTGGTAAAGAATCTGCCTCCAAATGCAGACAGATGAGGCATGGGTTAGATCCCTAAGTCAGGAAGATCTCCTGGAGAAGGAAATGACAACCCACTCAAGTGATTCTTGCCTGGGAAATCCCATGGACAGAGGAGCCTGGTGGGCTACAGTCCATGGGGTCTCAAAGAGTCGAACACGCCTTGGCGACTGAGCACATGCACACAGCCGTAGCATCCCAGGGTACAGAAGGTGAACTTGGAGCAGCTCCAAAGAAAAAAGAAAGAAAACCTTCAGGATCTAAGGCTAGGCAAAGAGTTCTTAGGTCATACAAAGACATGATCCATAAAAGGAAAATTTGTTATATTGGACTTCAAATTTTAAAAATTTTGCTCTGTGAAAGCCCATGTGTAATGGATGAAAAGATGAACTATAGACTGGGAAAAAATATTTGCAAAGCACTTTTTCAACAAAGGACTAGTATACAGAATATATAAAGAATTTTCAATACTAAAACTTAACAGTAGTTTAAAAACAAAAAGTGAAGACACATGACACCAATGAGAATATACAGAGAGTAAATGATGTACGTGCAAAGATGTTCAACATCACTAGCCACTGGGGAAATGCAGATTAAAACCACAATGAGGTACCACTATGCACCAGTCAGAATGACTAAAATATAGAATGGAGATCACCATCAAACACCATCACATGTTAGCAGGGATGCAGCGAAACTGGATCACTCATATATTGCTAGTGGAAAAGTGAAACAGTACAGCTAAACTGAAAAACAATTTAGCAGTTTCTTAAAAACCTAGATATGCGAATACTATACATTGAATACTATACACGATTGCATTCTTCGACATTTATCCCAGAGAAATGAAGACTCATGTTCACACAAAAGTCTGTACATTAATGTTTATACCAGTTTTATTCATAATAGTCCCAAACTGGAAATTATGGAGATGTCTTTCAAAATGATTACAAAAATAGTAGTGCAATTTGGCCCATGGAATACTGTTTAGCAACAAAAAGAACAAAAGATAGATACATATTCTAGGCAATCTCTGGAGAATTATGTTAAATGAAAAAANCAAGCAATTCCGCAACACTACCTGGGTATCCTACCATTGAACTCAATTCTGACATTAGCTACCTAGAGACAGCATCGGATCCCATGAGTTAAGGGCTCAGTCCCATATGACTGACCCAACCCCACTTCAAATGCCAATTGCAAGTAGAAGACCCCCAGGTTTTCCACAATTTCCGGCAGCCTTGGCTCTAAGTTATAGTTTTCCATGACCTCCCCAACTTGAGTTTGATTATTTGCTAGAAGAGTTCACAGAACTCAAGGAAACACTTATGTTTACTAGTTTTTTATGCGACAAAGCTTACAGTAGAGGATACAGATGAACAGATGCATAAGGTGAAGTCTGAGAGGGTCCTGGCACAAGAGCTTCTGTCTTCGTGGGACTTAGGGTGTGTTGCTTTCCCAGTACATGAATGTGTTCACCAACCAGGACGTTCCCTGACTCCCATCCTCTGGGTTTCTACAGAAGCTTCATTGCATAGGCATGCTTGATTAAATCATTGGCCATTAGTAACTGAGCTCAGTTTCCAGTCTTTCTTCTCTCCCTGAAGGTCAGAGGGTGTGCGACTGAATGTTTCAACCCTCTAATCACTTGGGTGGATACCCTGGCAACCAGTTCCCATTCCTAGGGGCTTTCCAAAAGTCCTCTCATTAGCATAAACTCAGTCGTGGAAAGGGTTTTGTTATAAATACGAAGACAACTTTCTTGCTTTTATCACTTAAGAAATTCCACGGATTTTAGGAGCTTTGTGCTGGAAATGGGAACAAAGATCAAACACAAATCTTCACCAGCTTAAGATGGGGCTGTTGTTTTGTGTTAGTCTCTGTGTCGTGTCTTTTTCAACCCTATGGATTGTAGCCTGCCAGTCTCCTCAATCCACGGGATTTCACAGGCAAGAATGCTGGAGTGGGTTGCCATTTCCCTCTCCAGGGGATTTTCCTGACCGAGGGATCAAATCTGAGTCTCCTGCATTAGCAGGTGGATTCTTTACCACTGAGCCACCAGGGAAGAGCCAATAAACCTACTGTAAGTTGAAGATGTATTTAATATACTTAACCTACCAATTATCATAGATTAGCCTGGCCTACCTTAACCATGCTGAGACCACTTACGTTAGCCTACAGTTGGTTGAAATCATCTCGCACAAATTCTGCTGTTGCTGCTGCTAAGTCGCTTCAGTCGTGTCTGACTCTGTGCAACCCCATACACGGCAGCCCACCAGGCTCCCCTGTCCCTACTTTGTAGTAAAGTATCAAATATCTTATGTAAGTTACTGAATGTTACATTAAAAGTGAAATTCAGAGCAGTCATATGGGTACAGAATGAGTTAAGCATACCAGCTGTTTATCCTCATGATCACATGGCAGCCTGGGAGCTGTGGCTTCTGCTCCTGCCCAGCATCACAAGACACTATCAGATCACATATCACTAGCCCAGGAAAAGATCAAAATTCAAAACGTGAAATAAATACAGATTTTCACTGAATACATATTGCTTTCCCATCATCTTAAAGTTAAAATAAAAAATCATAAGCCTAATCATCTTAAGTCAAGAATTGCCTGTGAATATTTCTTATTATAAGTCATAATATCAGGACTTCCCTGGTGGTCTAGTAACTAAGACTCTGTGGTCCCAAAATAGTGGGACTGGGTGTGATCCCTGGTCAGGGAACTAGATCCCACATGTTGTAACTAAAGATCCCTCATGCCTCAGTGAAGATCAAAGATCCCATGTGCCACAATTAAGACTCAGCACAGCCAAATAAATCTTTTTAAAGTCACACTACACTATCACAGTAGGTCATGTATGAAAATCTATTCCAACATTCCTGCCTATCCTTCAGAATCCTTCTATATATTATGCTAGAGAAGTTCTAGCATCAAACTTCATTCACCATAGGTCATCACTGAGTCCACAATTTAGTTATCCAAGCAAGCTATTTGAGCCACTTCTAGCTTTAGCTAAAACATTAAATTCAGAATATCTGTTAAATGTACACATATTAATACGCTAAACCTGATACAAAACTATATTCTGTTCTTTTTAGTATAATACCCTTCAAATCTATTCTCAGACACACTTCCTGGGCCTCCACTAATCAAACTAATCAAACTTCAACATTTATTTTGAAGTATAAGCAATTTCTTCCCAGGTCAGAATCTTCATTTGTTCTGCTTGAGCATACTAAGGTCTGACTCTAGTTTACATATAAAGTAGAAAATAATGGACAATGAACATGGGTCTTAATGAGAATAGCAACCCCTTGCAAGGTTGTTGCCTCAAGTAGGGTGATCACTGAAACTTCAAGAAGGAAAGGTCAGGGGTGGGATGAATTGGGAGACTGAGACTGACATATACACACTGTGGATACTATGTATAAAATGTGTAACTAATGGGAACTTACTGTGTAGCACAGGGAATCCTACTGAATGCTCTGTGGTGACCCAAATGGGAAGGGAATCCAAAAAAGAGCGGATATGTATGTACTTATAACTGATTCACTTTGCTGTACAGCAGAGACTAATGTAACATTATAAAACAACTATACTCCAACAAAAATTAATTTTAAAAAAAAGAAGAAGGAAAGGTCCATCTTCTTAGTCATAAGAAGAGGCGCTGCTTCTGCTTGATCAGACAGACTTGGGCATTTAGGTTTATCCAAGTCTTCCCTCATGATTCAGTGGTAAAGAATCCACCTACAATGCAAGAGACAATGGTTCCATCCCTGGGTTGAGAAAATCCCCTGGAGAAGGAAATGGCAGCCCATCTTGCCTGGAGAATCCCATGGACAGAGGAGCCTGATGGGCTACGGTCTGTAAGACTGAAGCAGCTGAGCAAGTCTAATCTAAGTCTCAAAATCCCACTCGTTCCCAATGCCCTGACTTCACATAAACAATATAAAGAGTCTGTAAATTCAATCTTGTTATGATTCTGCAACTCACCCAGTCACATTTTTAATAAAGATAGTCTTAAAGCTACCGGAAATGAGACTTTTTTAGGGTTGCATTAAAAATTCTCTGATGTCTGAATGTTAGTTGAGCTTATTTAAAGCCCTGAGTTTTGTCATTTCTGTCAGTTTTCTAGTGCAATCATAAGATAACACCCCACCCCACAAAGCTACGACAAACCTAGACAGCGTATTAAAAAGCAGAGACATTACTTTGCCAACAAAGGCCCATATAGTCAAAGCTATGGTTTTTCTAGTAGTCATGTATGGATGTGAGGGTTGGACCACAAAGAAGGCTGAGCACCAAAGAACTCATGCCTTCAAATAGTGGTGCTGGAGAAGACTTTTGAGAATCCCTTGGACATCAAAGAGATCAAATCAGTCAATCCTAAAGGAAAACGACCCTGAATATTCGTTGGAAGGACTGATGCTGAAGCTGAAGTTCGAAGAGCCCACTCATTGGGAAAGACCCTGATGCTGGGAAAGATTTAAAGCAGGAGGAGAAGGGGACAACAGAGGACGAGATGGTTGGATAGCATCACTGACTCAATGGATTTGAGTTTGAGCAAGCTCAGGGAGACAGTGAAGTACAGGAAGCCTGGTGTGCTGCAGTCCACGGAGCTGTAAACAGTCAGACACGACTGAGCAACTGAACAACAAGAGGCAAGCAGGCACAGAGGTCTGGTAAACAGTTTGTAGAGAACTAATAACTAGCATGGGCTTCCCTGGTCGCTCAGTGGTAAAGAATCTGCCTCCAAATGCAGACAGATGAGGCATGGGTTAGATCCCTAAGTCAGGAAGATCTCCTGGAGAAGGAAATGACAACCCACTCAAGTGATTCTTGCCTGGGAAATCCCATGGACAGAGGAGCCTGGTGGGCTACAGTCCATGGGGTCTCAAAGAGTCGAACACACCTTGGCGACTGAGAACATGCACAGCCGTAGCATCCCAGGGTACAAAAGGTGAACTTGGAGCAGCTCCAAAGAAAAAAGAAAGAAAACCTTCAGGATCTAAGGCTAGGCAAAGAGTTCTTAGGTCATACAAAGACATAATCCATAAAAGGAAAATTTGTTATATTGGACTTCAAATTTTAAAAATTTTGCTCTGTGAAAGCCCATGTGTAATGGATGAAAAGATGAACTATAGACTGGGAAAAAATATTTGCAAAGCACTTTTTCAACAAAGGACTAGTATACAGAATATATAAAGAATTTTCAATACTAAAACTTAACAGTAGTTTAAAAACAAAAAGTGAAGACACATGACACCAATGAGAATATACAGAGAGTAAATAAGTAAGTGCAAAGATGTTCAACATCACTAGCCACTGGGGAAATGCAGATTAAAACCACAGTGAGGTACCACTATGCACCAGTCAGAATGACTAAAATATAGAATGGAGATCACCATCAAACACCGTCACATGTTAGCAGGGATGCAGCGAAACTGGATCACTCATATATTGCTAGTGGAAAAGTGAAACAGTACAGCTAAACTGNCTGACTGTATAGAGCTTCTCCATCTTTGTCTACAAAGACAATAATCATTCTGATTTCGATGTTGACCATCTGGTGATGTCCATGTGTAGAGTCTTCTCTTGTGTTGTTGGAAGAGGATGTTTGCTATGACCAATGCATTCTCTTGGCAAAACTCTATTAGCCTTTGCCCTGCTTCATTCCATATTCCAAGGACAAATATGCTTATTACGCCAGGTGTTTCTTGACTTCCTACTTCTGCATTCCATTCCCCTATAATGAAAAGGACATCTTTTGCGGGTGTTAGTTCTAAAGGGTCTTGTGGGTCTTCACAGAACCATTCAACTTCAGCCTCTTCAGCGTTACTGGTTGGGGCATAAGCTTGGATTACCATCGTATTGAATGATTTGCCTTGGAAACGAACAGAGATCATTCTGTCATATTTGAGACTGCATCCAGGCACTGCATTTGGGACTTTTTTGTTGACCATGATGGCTACTCCATTTGTTCTAAGGGATTCCTGCCCACAGTAGTAGATGTAACGGTCATCTGAGTTAAATTCACCCATTCATAGTTAAGAAAATGCAAAATAAAATGAGACTTTTTAATCAATTAAATTTTGAGTTTTAGAAAGATTGATGATATACCAAACAATGTTCTCACAGGTATGAGAAATAGGTACTCTCATGTGCTATTTTTGGAAATAGGTACCAGCTTTAGGGAGGCACTGTTTAACATATACCCTGAAAGGCTTAAAGTTTAAGCCAATACTTCCTTGTTAGGAAGCCACAGAGCTACACACATAGATGCCCAAAGATAAACAAAGACATTTATTGTAGCATTTGTTTCTAACGTAAAGGATTAGAAACAATCTAAAAATCTTTCCATAGAGAATGATTAAATAAATTAAGTAGAATACTTTGCAACTGTTAAAGAGTTTTATATGCTAACATGGAAGTATCTCCAAGAAATATTTATTAGGCTAAAACAGGTTGCAGAATAATTGGTAATATGTGTGCTTAGTCGCTCAGTCATATCTGACTCTTTGCAACTCCATGCACTGTAGCCCGGCAGGCCCCTCTGTCCATGGGGATTCTCCAGGAAAGAATACTAGAATGGGTGGCCATCTCCTTCTCCAGGGGATCTTCCTGACCTAGAGATCAAACCCAGGTCTCCCACATTAAACAATTATAAACATTTGTATGTGAATATATGTATCTGTAGACACAAAAAACTATGAACTTTGGTGAGTAAGGAGAAGTGAAGGATAGGAGGACATAAAATGAGAGAATACTTAAATCTTCTTTGCTCAATTCTATAAAAACTTACAATAAGAAATGTTTGTAATTACAGGTTTTTAAAGGATACATAACACCTGGGAAGCATTCAAAGCTTCTCAGAGCAATGCTATTTCATAAATTCAAGACAACCGATATTTTCATTGTTATGACAGTGTTCTTACCCTTCACAACTATCAACACTGATGTGCCTTTCATCAGAGAAATTTAAACAAGATTTACAAATAAAGGTTCATTTATTCACAGAGCACACCTTTGAAGCAAGGCTATAATTTAAAAATACAGACATAATAAATGACTTGCCCAGATTCTCAAACAAGTCAAGAAATGATCCAGAGCCAGGATTCCACTCTTGTACAAATAAATAATATATACTGGCTCTTTGCACAGCACCATAAATCACCCCAGCCCCTGGCATTTTAGTCGCTCCCCAAGTAATTGAGTGTTTAAATTACTTGCAAACCTTCACTTTGGCTTTTAAAAAATGCCCACTCTGGCATTCTTTTTAAAGGGATATCTTTTAAAAGTTTAACATTGACCTTCCAAAGAAAGTAAGAGAGTAAGATTAGTTTTCACCTTCAATAAGAGGACAACCCTAGAACATAATGCTCCTTCAAATGACAGTTCATATCATATTATTTAGCCAAAAATCAATAACTTAGTAGAAGTACTCTAAAGTGCATTATCCTAATTTGGAAAAATTTCTAAAGGAGAAGCAGCATGAAAGACATTGATTTGAATCAGGAAAATTGATCCAAGCACTGCCTCTGCCAAAAAACATATGTGTGACTATGCATGACTCCATCAGCTTCTGGGAACCTCAGACTCCTCATTTGTAAAGTACGAATGAGACTANGAAAGACATTGATTCAAATCAGGAAAATTGATCCAAGCACTGCCTCTGCCAAAAAACATATGTGTGACTATGCATGACTCCATCAACTTCTGGGAACCTCAGACTCCTCATTTGTAAAGTACGAATGAGACTATTCCTTGCTTAACTATATGGATTGTCTCAAAGTTGGAATAAGAGAGATTGTGAAGGTGCTCTGTAAGGTATGAAGTTACAGATAAATCACTCTTAATGTATAAAACCTTAGTTTTTTAAAATTGAGTTCTTGATACAAGAATACTACCTGCCCCTCCACCCCCAAATACAAGACAATATCTGATATGCCACACTTTGGAGCCCATCATTTACTTTTTCTAGACCAGGTCTCAACTGCAGTGTCTAGAAAAGGAATGTGCAGCATTTATTTGTGAAGTGTGTCATGATTTAAAGTGACAAAAAGTGACCTATTCTCACAGCAATACCTGCTGTTGTCCTTTTCTGATTGAACTGCCTTCTTAAGGAGCGTGATCCTTCCTTAACCACAGCCAGAGCTGGATTAAATGGTGAAGAGTTACCCAAATTATTAATCTGTAAGGGAAACTGAAATGTCACTGGAATAATTAGTAATGACAGTTAAGGCTTCTACAGGGAAATTCATAAACAGGCAGAGGAATATAAATTTGCTCTTGCTTGAAATACAATACAAGGAGGTCAAAACTAGAAACAATAGTGTTACTGTGACATTTATTGGATGTTTATTACATAACTAGGCCCTATACCAAGTATTTTACATGTATGATTGCATTTAAAACCAGAAATTAATGTATGTTGCTGTTTTTAAACCTATTTTCAGGTAGAGAAATTAAGATGTACCCAAGAATGCTCAAACTACCGCACAACTGCACTCATCTCACACGCTAGTAAAGTAATGCTCAAAATTCTCCAAGCCAGGCTTCAGCAATATGTGAACTGTGAACTTCCTGATGTTCAAGCTGGTTTTAGAAAAGGCAGAAGAATCAGAGATCAAATTGCCAACATTCACTGGATCACTGAAAAACCAAGAGAGTTCCAGAAAAACATCTATTTCTGCTTTATTGACTATACCAAAGTATTTTACTGTGTGGATCACAATAAACTGTGGAAAATTCTGAAAGAGATGGG
>SJYW01054433.1:146180-157355 GCA_006410735.1 Raphicerus campestris | reverse complement strand
CTTGCTTATTTAACTTCTATGCAGAGTACATCATGAGAAACGCTGGGCTGGAAGAAGCACAAGCTGGAATCAAGATTGCCAGGAGAAATATCAATCACCTCAGATATGCAGATGACACCACCCTTATGGCAGAAAGTGAAGAGGAACTAAAGAGCCTCTTAATGAAAGTGAAAGAGGACAGTGAAAAAGCTAGCTGAAAGCTCAACATTCAGAAAACTAAGATCAGGGCATCTGGTCCATCACTTCATGGCAAATAGATGGGGAAACAGTGGAAACAGTGTCAGACTTTATTTGGGGGGGCTCAAAAATCACTGCAGATGGTGATTTCAGTCACGAAATTAAAAGACGCTTACTCCTTGGAAGGAAAGTTATGACCAACCTAGACAGCATATTCAAAAGCAGAGACATTACTTTGCTAAGTTACATCTGTTTTACAGAAATGAGCTTTCATTAATCCAAGCTGTAAGGACGTCTGGGAAACGTAGTCTCTAGATTTGCACCCTACAGCAATAAGATTTGCTAGCAAAGAGTTGTAATTAAGCTGAGTGTATTGATCTGTGATCTCAGTTACAGTCAGACCCTGAGTTATTAGAGCCAGCCCAGAGCACTCACACACCACACTCCACTTCTGACATAGTTCCAAGTAGAGACAAGAACAGCCCACCCCAAGTTTGGTCAGTGGTGGAGAAAACATAATTTGGGACTAAGTTCCTTTCTCAGGATTTTGGATCTAGAACATTGAAGGACTGGGCCAGTGAACTGAAGGGCTTTATAGATGTAAGGTTAAATAGATTTGGAGTCAGAGTGATAATGAGTAATGTGTGAGCAAATAGCATTATACACATATTCACTGAGAAATATGGAGGTAAATACCAAAAGAAATGGAACAAAATGTTTCAAGTGGTTGAAACAGGAGGGGCAAAGGAATTTCTTTTGTTGTTAATGTTTATAATTCTTTTAGTGCTACTTGAATTTTTGAACCTTTTGCTTGTACTACCAGGATAAAAATTAATATCAAAAACACCAGGGACTTCCCTGGTGGCCCAGTGGCTAAGACTCCACACTCTCAATGAGGGTACCTGGGTTTGATCCCTGGTCAAGGAACTAGATCCCATATGCCACAACTAAGGATCCTGCATGCTCAACTAAGACCTGACACAGCCAAATAAATAAATAATTTTTTTAAATACTATAAACAAAGAGAAGGAAATGGCAACTCCAGTATTCCTGCCTGGAGAATCCCATGGACAGAGAAGCCTGGCAGGCTATAGTCCATAGGGTCACAAAGAGCTGGACACGACTGAAGTGACTTAGCATGCATGTGCCATAAATAACTCCATCCCCTGGCATTTCAGTCAACAGCAAAATGAATACCCAAACTTGGGCATTTAAGCCAGAACAACTCACCTACACATCACGTGACCACTAGCTGAAGAGAGAGAGCTCCAGACCATCAGTCCTTCCTTGCCTCCCTTCCCACCTAGCACCGCCACTGCCATCAAGTTGAAAAAAATTTAAAAACGAAAACTAATTTAGCGAGAACCTTGAATGCCAAGCCAAGGAGTTAATCACTCTGGAGATGGGGAGCTTTGAATAGGGAAATGTCTTTAGTGTGTAGACTGCTTCTTTGTGCACAGGATAAATTTGATAGATTGGCAGTAGCCAGGAGACTGATTGGGAGATTACTAATAGGATCCTGGATTAAATCAATGGCAGTGGAACTGGAGAGAAAAACTTGGACAAAGAGATATATAGTAGAGGACTTCATAGTTGCTGATCAGATATGGGGAGCAAGGAGAGTAAATTTGGTAGATATATTCCATTTTTCCAGAATCCCTTTCTTTTAGGAATGGTCCCTCACCCTTTCCATGAGATTCTGATGGTGAATTCGAGTAAACTTGTATTCCCCAAACAAATGTGTCCCAAGTTGACCATACTGAGTATTCCTTCCTTGGACAGTGTATTTGGTTCACAGGCATAACCCAAAAGTGAATGAAAGGACTTTCTGGGAACCCTTCCCCAGGGTTACTGGGAAAGATGCTCTCTTCCACCATGAGTTTGGGAATGCCAGAGGCCATTAATCCCTGGTGGCTCAGAAGGTAATGAATCCACTTGCGATGCAAGATCCCTGGTTTGGGAAGATCCCATCCCCTGAAGGAGGACGTGGCAACCCACTCCACTATTCTTGCCTAGAGAATCCCCATGGACAGAGGAGCCTGGTGGGCTACAATCCATGGGGCCACAAAGAGTCAAACATGACTGAGCGACTAAGCATAGTACAGAAGCCATTATCCTGCCATTTAGAGAGGGCCTATCGTGACAGAGAGTCAAACAGAGCCCTGACATCATTTGTTATTGAACCCATCCATACCCATACTGATGGACTTCTCAGTGAGTCAAGATATTAACTTTTTTGCTTATGGAATGGATTTCTATCATTTGCAACAGAAAAAGGATTTATTAACAAACAAAGAGTCAAAAATGATTTCATTTATATATCAAATGGAGAAGGCAATGGCACCCCACTCCAGCACTCTTGCCTGGGAAATCCCATGGACGGAGGCGCCTGTTAGGCTGCGGTCCATGGGGTCGCGAAGAGTCAGACACGACTGAGCAACTTCCCTTTCACTTTTCACTTTCATGCACTGGAGAAGGAAATGGCAACCCACTCCAGTGTTCTTGCCTGGAGAATCCCAGGGATGGGGGAGCCTGCTGGGCTGCCGTCTATGGGGTCGCACAGAGTCAGACACGACTGAAGTGACTTAGCAGCAGCAGCAGCAGCAGCAGCAGCAGCATATATCAAAAAAATATTTACAGCACATCTGCCAAATGAACAGTTAAATGTTCCAGTACAATGGGAGATTAAAAAAAAAAAAAAACCCTGGACTTCCCTGGTGGTACAGTGGATAAGAATCCGCCTACCAGTGCAAGCGACACGGGTTCAATCCTTGGTCTGGGAAGATCCCACATTCCTCAGAGCAACTACAACTAAGCCCGAGCGCCACGACTATAGAGCCTACGCTCTGGAGCCGACGCTGCAGCTCCGGAAGCCCACGGGCCCTAAGGCGCATGCGCCGCAACGGAGAGCAGCCCCCCTGCTCTCCACAACCAGGGAAAGCCTGCAGGCAGCAATGAAGACCCAGCACAGCAAGACATATGAATTAATTAGTTCTTCAAAAAATCCTAAAACATGCCCCATGTACCCTGAGATCTATTTCAGCCTGTAACCAGTACTGACATCAAAGTCACTCGGTAACTCTAGGATTCAGTCTTCCCTTCCATAAGGCTGAGGAAAAGGGGGATTACATTGTACATTTGGCTTTATGTATCTCCAGGTTCCACATTTGAGGATTCAACCAACTTCGGATCAAAAATTTTCAGGAAAAAAATTCCAGAAAGTTCCAAAATGCCAAACTTGAATTTGCCAAGTATTGGCAATTATTTACATAGTATTTACATTGTATTTATAATATTTACATGCATGTACATTGTATTAGGTGTTGCAAGTAATCTAGAGATGATTTAAAGTGTACAGGGGGATGTGTGTAAATTATAGACAAATACTAGGACATTTCAGAAAAAAATTCTTGAGCATGCACAAATTTTTGGTATCCAGGCTTAGGAGTCCTGGAACCAATCTCCTTCAGAAGACTGTATTGTTTTCTAAAGATTTTCTTCAGCTCTAAAGTTTTATGATTCTAAGCCATAACATAGAAGAACTAGTGAGTTACTTCAATATTCTAAACAAATAATTATGTAAATATATGAAAGCTTGGTATGCAAAATCAATTAACTGGGAAAAAATTGGAAGCTAGAAAGACCTTGGTGATAATTGAGAAGGAACATTTCTTGAGNACTGAGTGAAGACTGTATTGTTTTCTAAAGATTTTCTTCAGCTCTAAAGTTTTATGATTCTAAGCCATAACATAGAAGAACTAATGAGTTACTTCAATATTCTAAACAAATAATTATGTAAATATATGAAAGCTCGGTATGCAAAATCAATTAACTGGGAAAAAATTGGAAGCTAGAAAGACCTTGGTGATAATTGAGAAGGAACATTTCTTGAGCCTTGTCTAGAGAACTTGCAATACTGATGAAGGGATATGGATGATTCTAAGAAATATTAGAAGAAAAAATAATTAATGCCTGTACATGTGGAATATGAAGATGAATCAACAGTGGCTACTGACTCCAAAAGCTTGCTAGTTTGGGATATTACAATAAAATCTTTAACAAAAATGAAGTCTTTAAGAAAGCACTCCTAAATCTTTAAGAAAGCTCTCCTAAATCTCTTTAGGAGAGATTTAGTACAGTTCTGGACATACTGCATCTGAGCTGTTGTTATGTATTCAGAGAGAAAGTCTACAGAATTGAAAATCTAGAACCGAAGTTCAAGTGGGAAGTCAGGATTCATGTTACAGTTTTGAGAATCATTTAACATAGAGGGAATGGGCAAAGTCCTGGGAGTGAATAAAAGCTACAGTAAAAACTGATAATAGACATAACTAATTAGTTTATTTTAATAAGCAAAAATTAAAAGTATAAACATATTTCTGAAGCCTTTAAAAAGTTTAATTTATAAATATTGCTAGTCTATTTATAAATCTCATAATCTTTGCACAGAAATATGGATAATAACTTTCACTTACATTCTATGGTTTTATTAATTCACAAGCTTAACCTACTGAATACTTCTTGAGTATTTAACTAATTAAAATTTAAATAATTTAAATAATTAAATTTTCAACTACAATTACAAATGTAACATATCTAGCATCTAGCCAGTGAAATTTTATAAGCGCTTACATAACTCTTGTAAATCTAATAGCAATAAATCAATCTCAGACTTCCCTGATGGTACAGTGGATAAGAAACTGCCTACCAATGCAGCAGACACAAGTCTGATCCCTGGTCCAGGAAGATTCCACATGCCACAAAGCAACTAAGCCCATGTGTCACAGCTACTGAAGTTCATGCACCTAGAGCCTGTGTGTGCTCTGCAACAAGAGAAGCCACTACATTAAGAAGCCCACACACCGCAACTAGAGAGTAGCCCCCATTCTTTGCAACTAGAAAAAACCCCATGGGTATCAATAAAGACTCAATACAATAAAAATAAATTTAATTTTAAATAAATTTTAAATACTTGTGATCACAAAATTCTCTTAAAAGTTCCATATATCATTTTTCTTCCAGTTTTATTGAAATTAAATTGACATACCACACGATACAGGTTTAAAATGTACAACATTAGGATTTGATTTATGTACATCACAAAGTGGTTTACATTAGTGAGCATCCATTATCTCATACATATACAAAGTTAAAGAAAAAGTGTTACCTTGTGATGAGAACTCAGAATTTACTGTAACTTTTCATGTACAACATACAGCAGTGTTAATTATACTTATCTTATTGTACATTTCACCCTTCATACTATCTACCTTATAACTAGAAATTTGTACCTTTTGACAGCCTTCATCCAATTTCCCCTCCCCCAACACCCTAAACCCCGACCTTCTCCCCAAAAGATCTCAAAAGTTCACAAAGTACACAACACCACGGTTATTATTAACTTTTACAGAAATAATGAAAATTGTATTAATTTACCACTTGTATATCAAAAGTGACATGTTGTGGCAGGCATGGAAATGTGCCACTCAGATCCTTCTTCAAGGAAGGTATTGCCTCCCTGCTCAGGGGCCAAAAGTGTGATAAGCAGATGGCATTCAGCTGTCAGCACATTCAGGGTCTGCCTCAACTTTGGGTCCTGCCCTGCCCATGGCTGCCATATACTATCTAAGGGAGGAAGAAGTGCAAAGGGCAGAGTGGGGCACTCCATCCTACAATAATGACTGCAGACCTCCCTGTCTCATCATCTGCTTTCAGCAAATCTAACTGCAGTGCAAATTAACTCACACAACCAACATGAACAGAATTGCTATCTCAGACCTCTTCCAGCACCTAAGACTTCAAATCTGGTATATCAGTCAAAATTCCTGTTACTACTCCCCAAGATGATTTTCCTTGAGCTCCAAGTAACTAACCAAGTTCCTTTTTAATGGTGAAGTTCTACCTGCTTACCCAATATATTCAGTTCAGTTCAGTTGCTCAGTCGTGTCCGACTCTTTATGACCCCATAGACTGCAGCACGCCAGGCCTCCCTGTCTATCACCAACTCCCAGAGTTTACTCAAATTCATGTCCATGATGAGTTGAGTCAGTGATGCCATCCAACCATCTCATCCTCTGTTGCCTCCTTCTCCTCCCACCTTCAATCTTTCCCAGCACAGGGTCTTTTCAAATGAGTCAGCTCTTCACATTAAGTGGCCAAAGTATTGGAGTTTCAGCTTCAACATCAGTCCTTTCAATGAATGTTCAGGACTGATTTAAACCTTATTTGAAATCATTTACTGCTTGATATTAATATGCATGAGCACACCCCACTTAGACACACATAGCTTACAGTTTCCACAACTTCATTGCACCTAATCTTGGTGACACATTGTGGCAGACATGGAAATATGCCACTCAGATGCCAATTGGCTGTGGGAACTTGGGCAATTTATTTACCAATCCATCTCAACTTCCTTATCTGTAAAATAGGGTTTGTCATCTGATAGGCAAAATAAAGGACAAAAACAGCAAGAACCTAAAGAAGCAGAAGAGATTAAGAAGAGGAGGCAAGAACACACAGAACTGTATAAAAAAGGTCTTAATGACTTGGATAACCACAATGACATGATCACTCACCTAGAGCCAGATATCCTGGAGTGTGAAGTTAAGAGGGCATTAGGAAGCATTACAACAAACAAAGCTAGTGGAGGGATGGAATTCCAGATGAGCTGTTTAAAATCCTAAAAGATGATGCTGTTAAAAAGTGCTGAACTCAATAGGTCAAGAAATTTGGGAAACTCAGCAATGGCCACAATACTGGGAAAGGTCAGTTTTCATTCCAATCCCAAAGAAGGGCAATGGTGAGTAATGCTCAAACTACCATACAGTTGCACTTCACAGACTTGCAAGGCAATGTTCAAAATGGTTCAAGCTAGGCTTCAGCAGTACGTGAACTGAGGACTTTCAGATGTACAAACTGGATTTAGATCCGTGGGATCATAGAGAAAGCAAGGGAATTCCAGAAAAATTACTTCTGCTTCACTGACTATGCTAAAGCCTTTGACTCTGTGGATCNGTGAGTAATGCTCAAACTACCATACAGTTGCACTTCACAGACTTGCAAGGTAATGTTCAAAATGGTTCAAGCTAGGCTTCAGCAGTACGTGAACTGAGGACTTTCAGATGTACAAACTGGATTTAGATCATAGAGAAAGCAAGGGAATTCCAGAAAAATTACTTCTGCTTCACTGACTATGCTAAAGCCTTTGACTCTGTGGATCACAGCAAACTGTAGAAAATTCTAAAAGAGATGTGAGAATACCAGACCACATTTTCTGTCTCCTGAGAAACCAGTACACAGCAAGAAGCAACAGTTAGAACTGGACATGGAACAACAGACAGGTTCAAAATTGGGAAAGGAGTATGTCAAGTACATATATTGTCACCCTGCTTATTTAACTTATATGCAGAGTACACCATGTGAAATGCAGGGCTGGATGAATCAAAAACTGGCATCAAGATTGCTGGGAGAAATATCAGATATGCAGATGATACCACTGTAATGGCAGAAAGGGAAGAGGAACTAAAGAGCCTCTTGATGAAGGTGAAAGAAGAGAGTGAAAAAACTGGCTTAAAACTCAACATTCAAAAAACGAAGATCATGGCATCTGGTCCCACCACTTCATGGCAAATAGAAGGGGAAAAAGTGGAAACAGTGACATATTTTCTTTTCCTGGGCTCCAAAATCAATGTGGACAGTGACTGCAGCCATGAAATAAAACACACTTGCCCCTTGGAAGAAAAAGGTATGACAAAACTAGACAGCATATTAAAAAGCAGAGACATCACTTTCTCAACAAAAGTCCGTATAGTCAAAGCTATATTTTTCCTGTAGTCGCGCACAGGTGTGAGAGTTGGACCATAAAGACGACTGAGCGCCAAAGAATTGATGCTCTCGAACTGTGGTGCTGGAGAAGACTCTTGAGAGTCCCTTGGACTGCAAGGAGATCAAACCATTTGATCCTAAAGGAAATCAACCCTGAATATTCATTGGAAGGACTGGTGCTGAAGCTGAAGCTCCAATCCTTTGACCAACTGATCTGAAGAACTGACTGGAAAAGATCCTGATGCTGGAAAAGACTGAGGGCAGGAGGAGAAGGGGAGGGATGATAGAGGATGAAATGGTTGGATGGCATCACCGGTTCAATGGACATGAGTTTGAGCAAGCTCCATGAGACAGTGAAGGACAGGGAAGCCTGATAGGCTGCAGTTCCTGGAGGTGCACAATTTAGTGACTAAACACCATCTGATAGGGTTGTAAATGGTAAATGAGCTAATACTTTAGAAAGTGTGTAGGTAGAATAGCCCCTGCCCATACTGTGTATTCAGTAAATGCTACCCATTACCACTATTGGTCAGAGTTTCACATTGCCTGTATATTTCATCTGTCTTAGCAACCAACATTCTATAATAATCTATTGACTAAGCAACTACAGAAAAAGTTCTTGTTTCAAGCCCCTTACTGATCAGACTGAAGATTTTAGGACCAAGGTTAAATTTGAGACTTTACTTCAGTTCAATTTGTTATCAGCTGAATGTTTTGAATTATTTCATTCCATGAAAATGTAAACCAGATGTGTGAAGATTAAATTGGGAGCATATTTGTAAAAGGCCCTTCTGAAATAGAAAACTTATGAAAATGTGGGATATTTTTCCAGTAGTGTTAAGAGCTAGACAGTTCCTTCAATTACAATATGATCTGTGCTATTCAAGTAAAATTTTGCCCCTTTAGCAAAGTGATTTCCCCCTTGGTGGTTCAAAAGCTCAAATGAAACCAGTTTAACGGGAATAATTTTAAAATAATAATAAAGACATATGGATAGTCTGCTGCTAAGTCGCTTAGTCATGTCTGACTCTGTGCGACCCCATAGATGGCAGCCCACCAGGCTCCCCTGTCCCTGGGATTCTCCAGTGGGCTGCCATTTCCCTCTCCAATGCACGAAAGTGAAAAGTGAAAGGGAAGTCGCTCAGTCGTGTCTGACTCTTCGCGACCCCATGGACTACAGCCCACCAGACTCCTCCGTACGTGGGATTTTCCAGGCAGGAGTACTGGAGTGGGGTGCTATTGCCTTCTCCAATGGATAGTCTATCATGGGGCAAAGTTCTGAAGATGCTGAAATGACTGTAAAACATTAAGAACCAAATGTTGACATATATTATCAGTCTTAGGAGATCATCTAACTCAGTCCTCCCAAAGATTCTGTTAAATAAGAGGCTAGACATCTTTCAATGCTGAAGAAATTTATTTATATGTCCAAGAAGAGCAAAGTTAGGAAAAACAAAAGCTGCCCTTGGCTTTGACCACAAGTCAGGAATTTCCTATCATTGGGCGCAGCGCCTGAAAACAAGTTCAACTTTCTTGACTTGGTTATTTCTATGAAGTGAAGTGAAGTCGCTCAGTCGTGTCCGACTCTTTGCGACCCCGTGGTAGCCTACCAGGCTTCTACGTCCATGGGATTCTCCAGGCAAGAATACTGGCGTGGGTTATCATTTCCTTCTCCAGGGGATCTTCCCGACCCAGGGATCGAAACCGGGTCTCCCGCATTGGAGGCAGATGCTTTAACCTCTGAGCCACCAGGGAAGCCGGTTATTTCTATGGGGCCTTGAATATCAAATATTGCAAACAATTGGACTCACTGTTTAATGCTACCCGTACTTCAACAAATTCCTTCCAAGAAGTGTGCATATTTCAAGATGCAAATTTGGAAAAACGGACTGCAAGTCTCCACGACAGATCTCACACAAAATGGAACTGAATACACAGCTCGAAGCCTTTTGCTGTTTTGTTTTTAAAAACAGGGGAGGAGGATAGGAGAACTAAGCTTAAAACACCCGAAGTAGGGCCGGGGGAGCCTGGGGGGCTGCCGTCTATGGGGTCGCACAGAGTCGGACACGACTAAAGCGACTTAGCAGCAGCAGCTATCAGTGTTCCAGAGCGCTGGGCGTTCCTCGGGGAGGGAGCCACTAGCGGAGGGTGCAAAGACACAGCAAGCGGACTCTTTCCCATTGACACAGCTGAGACGCCGCCATCCCTACATATTCCTACACGTGGCTCCCGACCCCATCTGGGGTCACCAGGGAGCTCGGGAGGGTGCAGCGCCCCGGGGACATGTCGCTCAGCTCTCCGATCGGCCCACTAGGGGCCCCCGACACGCCAGCCTCTGGGAGGGGCGGGGAAGAGAAGAGGGCGTTTTCTGCCCGGATTCCAGTGGGAAAACAAGGAAAAGAGGAGGCGGTTGCGCAACCTGGGCTTGGGGTGCGGCTCCGGGAACAAAGAGCGCGTCAAAGGACCAGCAGCCGAAGCTCTGCAAATGCACTCAAATCAACACCGGGGCTGAGCCCTACTGCATAAGGGCACGCAGGTTTCTCGAAGCCAGTCCAGCGCTACAGGATCACAAATGCTATCTCGCAGCACCCAGGACTCTGCATTGTAAACAAGCGCCCGGGCTGCTCGAACCCAGGGATATTTCAAAACTATCGCTTTTCGTCAGGTATTAGCTCAGCCTCAAGCGAAAGCCCTAAACCACAGCGATAGCGGCGGCTGCGGCTGGCCGGCTCCTCTACCGACCTTGGTCCTTTCCTTTGGTCCCGCCCCACTGCTCAGCGCGGATAGGTGGCGGGGAGCAATTCTGGCGCTGATTGGGCGGCGGCAAAGTCGCTCGTGGAGACTGTAAGTGGGGGTGCCCTAGTGTGCTAAATTTATCTTCAGACAAGCGACCGCGCCAGCCGCGAATCGGATGTCTATGGAGGTGGCATAGGCGATATCCCTGAGCTGAGAGCATCGCCCGGCCCCCCGAATCCTTCTTCCCTCTGTTTTGTTTTTCATTTTCTCCCTTCCTCCCTACCCCCTCCCCCTTCCAGTCCGCGACGACTGGCTCTTGACCCCGTTCAGGCCTCGGTGAAGGTGAGGACCAGAGCCGCCGTGGCGGCCGAGTGGTGCGCTCTGAAATGGCCGCTGCCGTGAGCTTTGTAAAATGGCGGGCGCCGGCTCTGCTGG
>SJYW01054433.1:91152-142553 GCA_006410735.1 Raphicerus campestris | reverse complement strand
CTGCTGCTAAGTCGCTTAGTCATGTCTGACTCTGTGCGACCCCATAGATGGCAGCCCACCAGGCTCCCCTGTCCCTGGGATTCTCCAGTGGGCTGCCATTTCCCTCTCCAATGCACGAAAGTGAAAAGTGAAAGGGAAGTCGCTCAGTCGTGTCTGACTCTTCGCGACCCCATGGACTACAGCCCACCAGACTCCTCCGTACGTGGGATTTTCCAGGCAGGAGTACTGGAGTGGGGTGCTAGTGCCTTCTCCAATGGATAGTCTATCATGGGACAAAGTTCTGAAGATGCTGAAATGACTGTAAAACATTAAGAACCAAATGTTGACATATATTATCAGTCTTAGGAGATCATCTAACTCAGTCCTCCCAAAGATTCTGTTAAATAAGAGGCTAGACATCTTTCAATGCTGAAGAAATTTATTTATATGTCCAAGAAGAGCAAAGTTAGGAAAAACAAAAGCTGCCCTTGGCTTTGACCACAAGTCAGGAATTTCCTATCATTGGGCGCAGCGCCTGAAAACAAGTTCAACTTTCTTGACTTGGTTATTTCTATGAAGTGAAGTGAAGTCGCTCAGTCGTGTCCGACTTTTTGCGACCCCGTGGTAGCCTACCAGGCTTCTACGTCCATGGGGTTCTCCAGGCAAGAATACTGGCGTGGGTTATCATTTCCTTCTCCAGGGGATCTTCCCGACCCAGGGATCGAACCCGGGTCTCCCGCATTGGAGGCAGATGCTTTAACCTCTGAGCCACCAGGGAAGCCGGTTATTTCTATGGGGCCTTGAATATCTAAAATATTGCAAACAATTGGACTCACTGTTTAATGCTACCCGTACTTCAACAAATTCCTTCCAAGAAGTGTGCATATTTCAAGATGCAAATTTGGAAAAACGGATTGCAAGTCTCCACGACAGATCTCACACAAAATGGAACTGAATACACAGCTCGAAGCCTTTTGCTGTTTTGTTTTTAAAAACAGGGGAGGGGGATAGGAGAACTAAGCTTAAAACTCCCGAAGTAGGGCCGGGGGACCCTGGGGGGCTGCCGTCTATGGGGTCGCACAGAGTCGGACACGACTAAAGCGACTTAGCAGCAGCAGCTATCAGTGTTCCAGAGCGCTGGGCGTTCCTCGGGGAGGGAGCCACTAGCGGAGGGTGCAAAGACACAGCAAGCGGACTCTTTCCCATTGACACAGCTGAGACGCCGCCATCCCTACATATTCCTACACGTGGCTCCCGACCCCATCTGGGGTCACCAGGGAGCTCGGGAGGGTGCAGCGCCCCGGGGACATGTCGCTCAGCTCTCCGATCGGCCCACTAGGGGCCCCCGACACGCCAGCCTCTGGGAGGGGCGGGGAAGAGAGAGGGCGTTTTCTGCCCGGATTCCAGTGGGAAAACAAGGAAAAGAGGAGGCGGTTGCGCAACCTGGGCTTGGGGTGCGGCTCCGGGAACAAAGAGCGCGTCAAAGGACCAGCAGCCGAAGCTCTGCAAATGCACTCAAATCAACACCGGGGCTGAGCCCTACTGCATAAGGGCACGCAGGTTTCTCGAAGCCAGTCCAGCGCTACAGGATCACAAATGCTATCTCGCAGCACCCAGGACTCTGCATTGTAAACAAGCGCCCGGGCTGCTCGAACCCAGGGATATTTGAAAACTATCGCTTTTCGTCAGGTATTAGCTCAGCCTCAAGCGAAAGCCCTAAACCACAGCGATAGCGGCGGCTGCGGCTGGCCGGCTCCTCTACCGACCTTGGTCCTTTCCTTTGGTCCCGCCCCACTGCTCAGCACGGATAGGTGGCGGGGAGCAATTCTGGCGCTGATTGGGCGGCGGCAAAGTCGCTCGTGGAGACTGTAAGTGGGGGTGCCCTAGTGTGCTAAATTTATCTTCAGACAAGCGACCGCGCCAGCCGCGAATCGGATGTCTATGGAGGTGGCATAGGCGATATCCCTGAGCTGAGAGCATCGCCCGGCCCCCCGAATCCTTCTTCCCTCTGTTTTGTTTTTCATTTTCTCCCTTCCTCCCTACCCCCTCCCCCTTCCAGTCCGCGACGACTGGCTCTTGACCCCGTTCAGGCCTCGGTGAAGGTGAGGACCAGAGCCGCCGTGGCGGCCGAGTGGTGCGCTCTGAAATGGCCGCTGCCGTGAGCTTTGTAAAATGGCGGGCGCCGGCTCTGCTGGTTACCGCGGCGCTGCTCTGCAGCCCAGCCGCAGCAGAGCCCATTCTCTTCATCGCTGATAGAGACGAGAGAGAAAGATAGTGTCGGGTTCTGAGACGGATTCCTGTGGTTGTTAGCTAAGGCGACCGCCCGGGGACGCGAGAGGAGTTCCGCAAGCGAGGGTGGATTCCCACAGGAAGCCAGCCCCAGCTGTGGCTGGCAGCGCGCACCTGTGACAAGGAGGAGCCGAGGGATATAGCTGGCTGGGCAGCCCATCGAAGTGACCGTTTTATAAAGCACTTAGGTACTCGATGGGGTGTCCGTGCCCACTTTCTGCCTCAGCTTTTTGAACAGTCTGCCCTCCTCCCCAGCCCTCCTGCCCCCAGGGTATTGTTCAGAGCCGAACCACCCGAGGGAGGGGGTGAATGGATGGTGTTATCTGTCAGTTTAGCCTGAAGAGACAAAAGATGAGGGTTCTCCCCGCTCCTTTTCAGGGAGTCAAATAGAAACTTTACTCTTTAGGGAGTCCAGCCTCTTTGTCCTCGAGAGATTCAAGAGAGCATCTCTGAAAATGTGGAGATTAGGCCCTCGTTCCTGAAAACAAAGCGCACCACTCCGTTGTGTCGTTCTCTAGTAGCAAGGTAGAGGGATTGTAAACTTTTAGGTCATCCATTGACTCCACGAAGTTCTCTGCAACTAAAGCCCACTCAGAACTGTGGTAGAACAGTCTGCTCTTTTGCTGCCAGTAATGAAGGTGTACGGCATTCTGCTGCCAGTTTGAGATCCTCGACTTTCTAGCAGTAGTAACCCATTGTATAGATCATTCATTTCTCAGTGCACCATCCAACTCCTGGTCCCAGATTTTTAGTGCTTGTGAAATTAAGAGTATTTGGGGACACACAAGCAATGACTAGGCACGTGGGCTCTGCAGTCGAACTTTCTGGGTATTGTTCTTAGTTCTTCACAGATGCCTTAACTTAGCAGGGGACTTAAACTCCCATTTGTTCGTCCTTAAAGGATTGTTAATAATAGTACCTAACTCTCAAATTCGTTTTGAGGATTAAATGAGCTCATCTATGAGGGATTTAGCAGTTACTGGCACGTAGTAAACAGTGATCACTCAGTGAATGTTAGTAACCTTAAGGATCTTGGTTATTGAGAAGAGAGTGGTTATGACAAAAAGGCATAGTTCTTGTAACCTTTCCGTGTATAATTCCATTTTAGATTACTTAAAATGCTTAGTTTTAGAGACATTAAGTTGTGGCTATACTTGAAAAAGTTAGGTTTAGTTTCTGAGAGTTTTATGTCTTTCTATGAAGTCAGTGGATGGGGAAGCATTTCAAAACCATGGAATTACCAAAGTATTAAATAGGATAAAATATTAGCACTTTTATTATGCTAGACATCCTCTATTTCAGTCTAAGATCTGCATTTCAGTGAAGAATCATTTGCACTGCCTGGCTCTAAAATAAATTATAAAGATTGGTCATCTTAGAGGTTTGTAATTAGTTCTATTTTTAGTGTCTAATTTTAATTTTTCTCATTCTAGGCTTTTGGTTACTCCCCTTCTACCCTTTCCCTTAATTTTATTTTTTTGAAGAGTCTGCATTTCAAGCTTCCAAGGTGGAGAGTGATTGCAGAAGAGAGTGCTCCTCACTTCAGGTATCTTACCCTCTAGCTGTTAATGGGAAAAGCCTTTTGATTCAGGATCTAATATAAGAATCCAAAGGTTACTCTGTAGCCAAATCATAATGTTTAAATCAAAAGTAACTACGTTTAGATAGACACTAAATTTGAATGCCTTACCTTATAAAGCTAGTATTCTTTAGAAGTCCTAAAATTTGCATTACCATTCCATTTTATGATGCTTTTTAAAAAGTACTATATGAGGAATAAACCTATTAAAATGAGAGTTTATGTTTTTTTTAGGTCTTTGTTAAGCCTTCACCTAAAGAATAATAGGATGCTGAGTACTTAGTAAATTATATGTATTACTTTGAGTGAGTCTAATTTGGGATAATATGTTTATGTAATTTTAAGTCCAAAGAAATAGTAGCTAATTTTTGGAATACAGTTTATTTTTCAGTGTTAACATACAATATTTAGAGATAACAGAATTCTGTATCTTGCAAAACTTTGAGCTGTTTGTGTGTTTTTGAAGTAGCTCTTCAGAATCGTTGTGAGCCCTGAAAGAAGCTTTAAGATGTGTAACAGTGTCAACAATGAGTGTATCTAATGGCAGTAGGCATCAGAAAGCTCAGATTCCAAGATACTGTATACAGTTAAAGGGTATACAGTGAGTGAATTATGGCCCTATGCTGCCTGTTTTTGGAAATAGAGATTTATTGGAACACAGCTGTGCCCTTCTAACATATTGTCTGTGGCTGTTGCCATTCTGCAGCTGCAGAGTTGAGTAGTTGCAATAGAGACCATATGGCCCATCAAGTAAAAAATATTTATCATATGGTACTTTATGGGGAAAATTGGCCAGCCCTGCCATGGGACCTCAGATCGCTTCCTTAGAAATAAACTTTTCAGCTCTTTATTATTTCTTGGTCCAGTGGTTCCCAAACTATGTTTTATAGAGTATTAATGTTATCTAAGTTAATGAGCGTTGTGAGAAAAAGATAAATGCTAACAATAGTTTCTTCTTTATAATTTATTTTAAAATGTAAGTTTAAGACTACTAAACTCATTTCTATAGCTTTTATTTTTATGTGATAATCTACCTTTAAGAAAAGGTGTGCCATACCCGAGAGCACCAGGAAGTCGAATGAGAGATCACCTGATACACGAACGTGTGATGTTCCATCTGCGCATTGATGCATAGGCAGCATTTACAGATTAACTGATGTGTTGCTATATATCATCTCTTTGATGATTGCTCATTTTCTATGTATCCTGTCTTACAATGTCAACACATTTGTGATACTCAATGTTTATGCTAAATTAACCATGTTTTGTACCACAAATTCATTGCCTATGGATCTGTTACTGAAACAAGGAAGTCTTAAACAAGAAGTAGAATCTTTTTGTTATCAAATTGTGTCTGAATCACATGATCAAAAGGTTGGAATATTACAAAGTGAAGATGAGCAGTTGCAGCCTTCAGTTTCTAAAAATTCAGAAGGTGAGCTTTCCAGGGTCAAATTTATGTCTAATTCCAGCAAAATAACTACTTTCAGTAAGAAACCAAAAAGAAGAAAATATGATGAAAGTTATTTGTCTTTTGGATTTACTTACTTTGGAAATAGAGATGCACCTCATGCTCAGTGTGTATTATGTAAGAAAATTTTATCAAATAGCTCTTTGGCCCCTAGTAAGCTTCGAAGACATCTGGAAACTAAACATGCTGCATATAAAGACAAAGACATAAGTTTTTTCAAGCAACATCTTGATTCACCTGAAAATAATAAACCCCCAACACCTAAAATTGTCAATACAGATAATGAAAGTGCTACAGAAGCATCATACAATGTAAGTTACCATATAGCCCTGAGTGGAGAGGCTCATACTATTGGAGAATTGCTTATCAAGCCTTGTGCAAAAGATGTTGTGATGCGGATGTTTGACGAACAGTATAGTAAAAAAATAGATGCAGTACAACTATCAAACAGTACTGTTGCTCGTCGAATTAAGGACCTAGCTGCTGACATTGAAGAGGAACTTGTTTGTAGACTGAAAATTTGTGATGGGTTTTCACTGCAACTAGATGAATCAGCTGATGTTTCAGGACTTGCTGTGCTACTTGTGTTTGTTCGTTACAGGTTTAATAAGTCTATTGAGGAAGACCTACTCTTATGTGAATCTTTGCAGAGTAATGCCACTGGTGAAGAAATTTTCAACTGCATCAACAGTTTTATGCAGAAACATGAAATTGAATGGGAAAAATGTGTTGATGTTTGTAGTGATGCTTCTAGGGCAATGGATGGGAAAATTGCTGAGGCTGTCACCTTGATAAAATATGTGGCTCCCGAAAGCACCAGTAGTCACTGCCTATTATATAGACATGCACTAGCAGTTAAAACAATGCCTACGTCTCTGAAAAATGTGCTAGATCAGGCAGTACAAATCATCAATTATATTAAAGCTCGACCACATCAATCCAGACTACTAAAAATTTTATGTGAAGAAATGGGTGCCCAGCATACAGCACTTCTTCTAAATACAGAGGTAAGGTGGCTTTCCCGAGGTAAAGTTCTTGTGAGACTTTTTGAGTTTCGTCGTGAATTGTTGGTTTTCATGGATTCTGCTTTTCGACTGTCTGATTGTTTAACGAATTCATCTTGGCTGCTAAGACTTGCATATCTTGCAGATATTTTTACTAAATTAAATGAGGTTAATCTGTCAATGCAAGGAAAAAATGTGACAGTTTTTACAGTATTTGATAAAATGTCATCATTGTTAAGAAAATTGGAATTTTGGGCCTCATCCGTCGAAGAAGAAAACTTTGATTGTTTCCCTACACTCAGTGACTTTTTGACTGAAATTAATTCCACAGTTGATAAAGATATTTGCAGTGCCATTGTGCAGCACCTAAGGGGTTTGCATTCTACTCTGTTAAAATATTTTCCTGTAACAAATGACAGTCATGCTTGGGTTAGAAATCCATTTACAGTAACTGTTAAACCAGCCTCGTTAGTGGCACGGGACTATGAGAGCCTGATTGATTTAACATCTGATTCTCAAGTGAAACAAAATTTCAGTGAACTTTCACTAAATGATTTTTGGAGTAGCCTAATTCAGGAGTACCCAAGTGTTGCACGGCGTGCAGTTCGCATACTTCTTCCTTTTGCTACAATGCACCTGTGTGAGACAGGCTTTTCATATTATGCTGCCACAAAAACAAAATACAGGAAAAGACTTGATGCTGCACCTCATATGCGGATCCGACTTAGCAACATTACACCTAATATTAAGCGAATATGTGATAAAAAGACACAAAAACATTGTTCTCATTAAAGTTGGAGAGTTATGCATGCCTCTGGATAGCCAAATATAAGATGAAAATAAAAGATGATTTACTTCGCTGATGGTATCTTGGGGTTTTAAATAAAATTATTCAGATTTTTTATACTTTTTAGATTTTAAGAAAGGTAAAGAATCACAAATTTAAACATGTAGTACTGTTGGTGATTCTTCTTCACATTATAATTTCAAAGGGTTCCATGGTGATGGCTGTGGGAAATATTGACTCACAGGATAAAGTTACAGTTCCTTAGCATGACATTTCTTTTCAGGATCTCATCACTGCCAGTCTTTCTAACCATGCCACCCTGTAGCTCTCCAGTCACAGGGACCTTCTTGCCTAAACATATCACTGTTTCATGCTTTCAAGTGTCAAAAAACCATTCCCTTCTCCTTGATTCCTGAAAAACTCCTATTTGCTTTTCAACCCATTGATTAACTTATCTTTGGTATTTGCATTCTCTTTATCTATTTTTTGTGTATGTCTCAACTGTGAACCTCTTGGTATTCTCATAATTCCCACTGTTACTGGACTGAACTGTTATGTGGTCTGTGTCTCCATTATCTGGTAGAAGACCTTGCTAAAGTAGAGGCTAAATAAAGGAAAAAACATTGGTGAAAGTGAACCAGTGAAAAAGGAATAGGATATGGTAGTTAACATTTGTTTGTTCTTTTGTATTGATACTACTCTCTGTGGTCTTGCCTCAGTTATTCAGTTACCTAGAATTTAGTATGGCCATTAGGCAGAAGTTACTGGAGAATGTCAGGGCTTTGATTCAAGCTGAATACTAGGGGAGGTGGAGGGAGTATGAAGAACATTTTTAGGTCAACAACTCAGGGTTAAATATTTTAGTGTTATTCCTGTAGTAGTATTTTGTGTTATTCCTGTAGTAGGCTACTAGATAACTACAGATAGCCATTATTTATTTAATCTTAATTATTCAAACTTATCTCCCATTTTGAGAAAGAGGAGTTCCCTTTCAAGGTAGAACATGATACAGGATTTTAGTTCTCTGAACAGGGATTGAACCCAGGCCCACAGCAGTGAGAACTCAAGAATCCTAACCACTGGACTACCAGGAAATTCCCTAACTAGCTTTTCAACTTTGCTCAGTCTGAGCCTTCCTGAACCTATTATCTCATTTGTAAAATTTTAATTATGCCTTCTCTGAAAAGTTAGTAAGATGAAATGAGTGTGTGTGTGTTAGTTGCTCAGTCGTGCCCGACTCTTTGCGACCCCATGGACTGCAATCCACCAGGTTCCTCTGTCCATGAGATTTTCCAGGCAAGGATACTGGAGTGGGTTGCCATTTCCTTCTCCAGGAGATCTTCCCAACCCAGGGATTCTGCTACTTATTGTGTGACCCTAGGCAAATTAAAAAATTACCTAATCTCATAGGATTGTCATAAAGATTACTGATAACATAAAATCACCTAACTGGGTGACTGAAAGGTAAATAAGTGCTTAATGATGTGACAAAGGAGAAAAGAGTATATATATACATGAGTATGTATATAAATCTCCTAACAGTAGATAGTCAGATAAGTGACTTACATTAGTTCTTGCCATATTCAACCATGTCCCAGGCAAACTTCACTCCACACTGACTCTTCCAATGTAAGTTTTTATTCTCTGTGAAGATGCAACAGCACTCCAGGCTATAGGACCTGACCTAATCTGAGGCAGCAAGATTGAGTATTTTTAGCCCAGGTTCTTTTCTCCTTTGTCATATCATTAAGCACTTATTTACCTTTCAGTCACCCAGTTAGGTGATTTTATGTTATCAGTAATCTTTATGACAATCCTATGAGATTAGGTAATTTTTTAATTTGCCTAGGGTCACACAATAAGTAGCAGAATCCCTGGGTTGGGAAGATCTCCTGGAGAAGGAAATGGCAACCCACTCCAGTATCCTTGCCTGGAAAATCTCATGGACAGAGGAACCTGGTGGATTGCAGTCCATGGGGTCGCAAAGAGTCGGGCACGACTGAGCAACTAACACACACACACTCATTTCATCTTACTAACTTTTCAGAGAAGGCATAATTAAAATTTTACAAATGAGATAATAGGTTCAGGAACGCTCAGACTGAGCAAAGTTGAAAAGCTAGTTAGGGAATTTCCTGGTAGTCCAGTGGTTAGGATTCTTGAGTTCTCACTGCTGTGGGCCTGGGTTCAATCCCTGTTCAGAGAACTAAAATCCTGTATCATGTTCTACCTTGAAAGGGAACTCCTCTTTCTCAAAATGGGAGATAAGTTTGAATAATTAAGATTAAATAAATAATGGCTATCTGTAGTTATCTAGTAGCCTACTACAGGAATAACACAAAATACTACTACAGGAATAACACTAAAATATTTAACCCTGAGTTGTTGACCTAAAAATGTTCTTCATACTCCCTCCACCTCCCCTAGTATTCAGCTTGAATCAAAGCCCTGACATTCTCCAGTAACTTCTGCCTAATGGCCATACTAAATTCTAGGTAACTGAATAACTGAGGCAAGACCACAGAGAGTAGTATCAATACAAAAGAACAAACAAATGTTAACTACCATATCCTATTCCTTTTTCACTGGTTCACTTTCACCAATGTTTTTTCCTTTATTTAGCCTCTACTTTAGCAAGGTCTTCTACCAGATAATGGAGACACAGACCACATAACAGTTCAGTCCAGTAACAGTGGGAATTATGAGAATACCAAGAGGTTCACAGTTGAGACATACACAAAAAATAGATAAAGAGAATGCAAATACCAAAGATAAGTTAATCAATGGGTTGAAAAGCAAATAGGAGTTTTTCAGGAATCAAGGAGAAGGGAATGGTTTTTTGACACTTGAAAGCATGAAACAGTGATATGTTTAGGCAAGAAGGTCCCTGTGACTGGAGAGCTACAGGGTGGCATGGTTAGAAAGACTGGCAGTGATGAGATCCTGAAAAGAAATGTCATGCTAAGGAACTGTAACTTTATCCTGTGAGTCAATATTTCCCACAGCCATCNAACCAGCCAGAGGGACACATGAAAGCATCGTACATATTTCTTAAAATAGGGTACATTTAATTCTGAGATTAGTACTGCCTGTGTCAGTAGTCAGGATGAATCTTTTTAGAGATTGATTTTAGAGATTTTACTTAATAGCAACTTAATCCCTATGCTACATATTTTTATATTAAAACAAGCAGTCATACTTTGATGTAGATGGCTATTCTGGATGAATTTAGAGAAGAAAACACAATGGATTTCAAAGAAAGGAGCACATTTTAGTAGGGAGCTTTTAGCTATAATCTCAAGTCATTGTCTGATACTCTTAGAAATGTTTGAAGTGCAATGATGGTTAAAGTACTGCCAGAAAAGACCATTTTAAACTAAGTTCTGCTATTTATTGTGTGACCCTAGGCAAATTAAAAAATTACCTAATCTCACAGGATTGTCATAAAGATTACTGATAACATAAAATCACCTAACTGGGTGACTGAAAGGTAAATAAGTGCTTAATGATGTGACAAAGAAGAAAAGAGTATATATATACATGAGTATGTATATAAATCTCCTAACAGTAGGTAGTCAGATAAGTGACTTACATTAGTTCTTGCCATATTCAACCATGTCCCAGGCAAACTTCACTCCACACTGACTCTTCCAATGTAAGTTTTTATTCTCTGTGAAAATGCAGCAGCACTCCAGGCTATAGGACCTGACCTAATCTGAGGCAGCAAGATTGAGTATTTTTAGCCCAGGTTCTTTTCTCCTTTGTCATATCATTAAGCACTTATTTACCTTTCAGTTACCCAGTTAGGTGATTTTATGTTATCAGTAATCTTTATGACAATCCTGTGAGATTAGGTAATTTTTTAATTTGCCTAGGGTCACACAATAAATAGCAGAACTTAGTTTAAAATGGTCTTTTCTGGCAGTACTTTAACCATCATTGCACTTCAAACATTTCTAAGAGTATCAGACAATGACTTGAGATTATAGCTAAAAGCTCCCTACTAAAATGTGCTCCTTTCTTTGAAATCCATTGTGTTTTCTTCTCTAAATTCATCCAGAATAGCCATCTACATCAAAGTATGACTGCTTGTTTTAATATAAAAATATGTAGCATAGGGATTAAGTTGCTATTAAGTAAAATCTCTAAAATCAATCTCTAAAAAGATTCATCCTGACTACTGACACAGGCAGTACTAATCTCAGAATTAAATGTACCCTATTTTAAGAAATATGTACGATGCTTTCATGTGTCCCTCTGGCTGGTTCCTCAAGTGGAAGAACCTGACTCCCTGTGTGATTTCTGAACCCAGGCCTCTGCTTAAGTTACCTGGCCAGGATGTCAGCCTCTTGAGATACAAGGCCTCTCACTTTCTAATCCTTTATCCCTAATCACTTCCTCTGAGAGTCTCCTTTTTTGCATTTAAGCCCAAGTCTATTGACTTGAGACCCTGATAACTGCCACTAGATCTGTTTAATGCCAACACTACCTAGCTTGGTTCTTGATGTCAACTCCTTACCTGCTCTATAACCTATCAGGACTAATCTGTGGGTACTGTGTACAGCTAGTGAGAATAAACTTTTCCACATAAAGGTGGGTCTTGTACCTGTTGAATGATAGGCAAGGCTTGTTCCAGACAGCAACTTCTGTATTCTAACCTACTGAAGTTCCATGACTGAATCCCAAAAGAGAAGATTCTTTTCCTTTATGTTCAAACTCTGCCTCCTTCAGAATCAACCTTCCTTAAATACAACCAAAGTAGACAAAGTTAAGTCTTGGGCACTGAGATTCCCTTTCTTTTGCACCTCCAATGCCCTTTGCCCTTCTGCCAGTATTCTGTTAGATTCCGGATGTTCTGGATGCTAGAAACTCTGTTTGGAACTAGAGAGAAGCCTGACAAACCCCTTCACACAAAAGAGAAAACCATAGGAAGAAATGGATGGCATTCTCCTTAATATTGCAAGAGATATTTAGGGTCTAAATAACATGGCACCCTCAAATGACAGCTACCCTTCCTGCCTGTGCACGAAACAGTGAAGTTCCCATAATGTGTCCAACCCAAGAGGGCTTTCCTTTTTTTTTTTTTTTTTTTTTGCCAGTTCTTGAGATTAATTTAACTGGATGTACACTTTCCTTAAAATATCAACAATTGTTTGTTGCATTAGACAAGGCTCTCAATTGCAATTTATAGGAAACCAAATCAAACTGATCAGGCACTTCCTTGGCAGTCCAGTGATTAAGACTCCATGTTTCCACTGCAGTGGGCGCAGGATTGATCCCTGGCTGGGGAACTAGATTCCACCTGGGGCTGTTCCATCTCCCCGACACCCTCCACTGCTACCCAGCCCAAAAAAGGCCAAATCAACTTAAGAAAGTTTACTTACTGGTCAATGTTTGTAGTAGCCTCAGTGATGACTGGATCTGTTTAGATGATATTATCAGGGATCTCTATGGCTTTTTTTGTTTTGTTGTATTGAGGTGTAGTTACAATATTAAATGTACATTATCCTGCTTTTAAGTCACATGTTTCAAGCACAGCTGACCCTTGAACAACACAGGTTTAAACTGCTTGGGTATGCTTATTCCCAGATTTTTTCAGTAGTAATATAGAGTATTTACACTATCCATGGTTAGTTAAATCTGTGACTAAAGAAGACTGACTAAATTATATACAGATTTTCAACTTTGTAAAGGGTTGGCACCCCTGACCCCATGTTCAAAGGTCAACTGTAATTGAAATTGCCTTGATTTCTTTTTTTTTGGTCTTTTTAAAAAAGTTATTAAAGTTTAGTTTATTTACAGTGTTGTGTTGATTTCTGCTATACAACAAAGTGATTCAGTTTTACATATATATATATATATATCTTTTTCATATTCTTTTCCAGTATGATTTATCACAGAGTATTGAATATAGTTCCCTGTGCTATACAATAGGACCTTTTGTTTGTTTATTCATCCTGTACATAATAGTTTGTATCTGCTAATCCCAAACTCCCAGTGCTTCCCTCCCTACCACCCTTCCACCTGCCCAGATTTCTTAATGAGAATCATTTCCTATGTCAATCTTGCCATAGTACCATGTGTTGTTGTTCAGGTGTTAAGTTGTGTTGGTCTCTTTTGCAGCAAACTCCATGGACTGTAGCCCACCAGGCTCCTCTGTCCATGGCATTTCTCAAGCAAGAATACTGGAATAAGTTGCCATTTCCTTCACTAGGGGATCTTCCCAACCCACGGATCGAACCCTTGTCTCCTGAATTGGCAGGTGGATTCTTTGCCACTGTGCCACCTGAGTCCCACACGTATACTGTATATATATATATACACAAACTATAATCTCTTGTAGCTTAGAATTCCTTTGGATCATTCGTAGAGTTTAGGAAATTTCTAATCATACTGTAAGTGCTCAGTGAATTGAATTTCCTAACTTGAAAGGTACAGATATTAAGGTGAAATGTAATTGATACTATAACATTATGAAAATTAGCTTTAAAAATCCTTGTCTCACTTAAATCAGGCAGTAACTTTTTGTTTTGTTTTTTTTTTTACTCTATACAAGGTTCCTTTTTTTTTTTTTGGTAGGAAAATATACATTGCACAAAATTTAAGCACTTTTAAGTATACAGTTCAGTGACATTAAGGACATTGACTGTGTTGTGCAACCATCACCATCATCCATCTCCAGAACTTTTTCATCTTCCCATACTGAAACTGTCCCCAGTAAATACTATTACCCACAATTCCTCTCCTCTAGTCCCTAGCAGTCATCATTCTTACTTTTTGTCTCTGTGAATTTGGCTAATCTTGGGACCTCATAGTGGAATCATACAGTATTTGTCCTTTTAAGTGTCTGATTTCATTCTGCTTATAATGTTGTCTAGGTTTGACTGTGTTGTAGCATGTGTCAAAATTTGCTCTTTCTAACGCTGAGTAGTAGTCCATGTGTGCATGTACATTTTCTTTATCCATTCATCCATCAATGCACATTTGGGTTATATCTGTCTTTGGCTACTATGAATAATATTACTGTGAACATGGGAGTGCAAATATCTTTTAACTCCCTAGAGCAGCATTCCTTTAATAAGCTCCCCTATTTCCTTAAAAGTTCAATTTTTAATTCTCCAAAATAAACTCACATACAACTCCTGAAAGAATCCATAGCTGTGTAAATCTAGATACCTCTGGAACTACATATGTTATTTACTTTAATTTTTTAAAAGTTGGTATAACTGCACCGTTAATTAGTGCAATGGAAAGAATTCTGAAGCAGCTGTCAAGAGACTTGTGTTTTGCAACTAATTAACTGCCTTAAGTTCATCTCTTGGCTTTGTTTGCTTCACTTACTAAAGGAAAGAGGTTGAACTAGAATGAATTCTAAGGTTCTTGTCAAATAAGATAAAAATTGTAACCTAAATAAAGATTAGAGTGATGAAAAGATGTGCTGAGGTATTTGAAATACAGGTTTTTTGCCCCTTGGAAGCCAAGCTTTTTTTTTTTTAATTGTAGTTGATTTACAGTGTTGTATCAATTTCTGCTATACAGCAAAGTGACTCAGTTACACACACACACACACATATATATACATTCTTTTCCATTAAGGTTTATTATGGGATATTGAATATAGTTCCCTGTGCTTGATAGTAGGACCTTGTTAAAGACAAGGTTTTTTCTTTTTGGCCTAACCACTTGGCTGGCAGGATCTTAGTTCCTTGACAGGGATCAAGCCTGTGCCCCCAGCATTGGAAGCATCAAGTCCTAACCACCAGCAGGGAATTCCCGTAAACCAAGCTTATTAAATGAATCTTAAACTATAATGCTTTTCAATAACCAAATGATGAAATTTATAAATTGCTCCATTGTGGGATACTTACTAAATGAAATGGTTTTTTTGGAAGGGGAAATTTAGAAAACATTGGAAATTTCCAAACTAAAATATGTTTGGTTATGACTATGTGGGAATCTAATATAGTTTAAGGAATAATTTATGCATCAGGCAGGTTGCAGTGGAATTTATTGACTAATCCCCAGCATCTTTTTTTTCTCTCCCAGATTGTACTCCTGATTTTCTTTCAGGTATCTGCTTTTCCCCTACATAATCCATATGCTGAAATAAAAGCTGACCCCACTTAAGCTTTAGGTATGGACTTGTTTCAAAATAGTTCACCCCAATTCACAATAGGAAACAGATTTTACATTATAACCTAGTTGTGAGTATGTATAAGCACCAAAGTGTCATAAAACAGTACTAATCCTTCATATGTGCAATGTAGTTGCAAATATATTTAATTTTTTTCAATGATGAAGACTCAAAAGATTAATTTCTTGATCCATTCTTAGGATGTAATCCATCATTTGAAAAATATTGGTGAATGTAATGCCATTGCTCTTAAAAAAATGTTCAGGGAACCTGCCTCTAAGCCTATTGAGTCATACTATTACTCTGGCCACAGAAATTGGCCCAGGAATAGCTTGTGACCCAATGCAAGCAAATGAAAGGCAGTATTACAGGGGCTTCAACAGAAGATGCTTCCTCACTCTTAAGGAAGAGATAAATATCCTGTGTGCTTGGGAGGCCTGGAATTGCTGCAGCTCTCTAGGTACCAGCATGAGGATAAAGCCAATACCCAGAGGAGGTCACAGCCAAAAAAATGAGAAATCAGAACCCTGATGGAACCAAACTTGATCACTTTCCTGCCTTTAATTTTTACCTAAGTCAGTAAAACTTTTTATTGTTTAAGACCCTTTACATTGGATTTTCCATTACTATAGACAAAATCTTCTTAACTAATATAGTGGTCTAAAGGGAAAACAATATAAAGTCAGAATTTGACAAACTTAGCTGCAATGATTAGTTCCATCCCAAACTCAAGTAATCTGATCTCTGGTTATTATGCCATTTACCATAGTGCTATCACTCAAAACTCTGCCACTGGTAATATTTTATAGGTCAGAAACTAAATCAGTGTGTATATTGACATGAGATTTTATCAAATGCCATTTCTCTTAATGGGACAACTTGGTAATAAATGGATTTTATGTATTAGTTTAGGTTGGCCTAGTAATGAATCTGGTATATAATTCAGATTAGGAATTAAACTTGAAAAATCTTCAGTTTGCCTTTAATTGCTGAAGATAGATATGATGGGATTTTTTTTTAACTTTTTAAGGTTTAATAAGTCATATGTTTTGTAGGGGAAGTGATCATCTAGAAATAATTTTCTTTCAAAGTTGTCAAGTGCCCTATAAGGTTGTTTTAACTTCTCAGAAAAGTTATGTGTTGACAAAACAAAGTCTGTTATATGACAGTTCACAAGGCTTTCTTGACAAATACTTTTAAGCAAAATAAACCTTTCCCCAAACAAGCTAGGACTTCAAGTTTAAGGTGGTTATCTAACTGCCTACATTTGTCTGTTGTACAAAATGAAGTAAGTCAGACAGAGAAAAACAAATGTCATATATTAATGCAAATATGTGGAATGTAGAAAAATGGTACAGGTCAATCTAGTCCCAGAGCAGGAACAGAGATGCGAACATAGAGACCGGATGTATGGACCCAGGGGGAAGGGATTGGGTGAGATGAATTGGGAGATAGGTTTGACGTGAATATACTACCATTTGTAAAACATCGCTAATGGGAACCTGTGGTATAGTCCAGTGGGCTCAGCTCAGTGCTCTGTGATGCCCTACATGGGTGAGTTGAGGGTGGGAAAGGGAGATTCCGGAGGGAAGGGATATAAGTGTGTGTGTGTGTGTATGTATGTGTGTGTGTGTATGTATGTGTGTGTGTGTATGTATGTGTGTGTATGTATGTGTGTGTGTGTATATATATATATATAGCTGACTAACTTCATTGTACAGCAGAAACTAACAACAACATTGTAAAGCAGTTATACCCCGATTAAAACTAAATGCTTACATTTGACTCCTATCTTCCTAAAAGTCCATAGACATGCTAAAAGAAATACCAAATTTAGTCAGAATCCACAGAAACACTAAGAAACAAAGAGGAGTAAAGATGTCATTACTCTCGAAAGTATTTACATTCTAGTGGAAAAGACTAACTGTTAAGTGCTACTAGGTAAATAAAACCAGTTAATGAAGGAGAATATTAACTGAGTTAATCTGAGATGGTCTCTTTTAGAATGTGACATTTGAGCCAAAACCTTAGTGCTAAGAAGGAGCCAGTCAGATTAAGATTGGAGAAAGAATAATCCAGATCAAGAGAAGGCAAGTGCAAACACCCTGATACTGAAAGAGCTCAGTGTGTTTGAGGAATAAAAAGATGAACCATCTGGAATAAAGAGCACTGTTGTTGTGGTAAAAATTTCTCAGAGGTAGGAAGAAACCAAATTATTTAGGGTGAAATGGCTGCAGTTCATGGGGTCGCAAAGAGTCGGACATGACTGAGCGACTGAACTGAAGGTAAAGTGTTAGTCGCTCAATCATGTAGTCTCTTTGCAACCCCATGGACTAGCCCTCCAGTCTCCTCTATACACGGGGTTTCCCAAGCAAGAATACTGGAGTTGGTTGCCATTCCCTTTTCCAGGGATCTTCCTGACCCTGGGATTGAACCCAGGTCTCCTACATTGCTGGTGGAGTCTTTACTGTCTGAGCCACCAGGGAAGCCCCATTTAGGGTTTCAAAGGCCAGTGTAAGGAGTTTGGATTTTATTTCAAATACAGTGGGAAGACATTGTGGTTCTCAAAGGGGAGAAGGGCATAGGGGTTAGGTTACCATCTCCAAGGGGTATTTGTAAATATGTGAGAGCATCGAGGGCTATAACTGCAGTATTTTAAACCCATTTGAGCATTATCACCATTTGTTTTGAAGAACTCAAAGTTTGGATGATACTGAGACCTTCATATACCTCTGAGGAGACCCAGAACCTTATAGAGGCCCCCACGCTGGAAAATGTACATGTTAATTGAGAGTTTCCATCTCCACTCTTAAAACGAAGGAACATATATTGGGCTCTTTTCATCTCATAGAGTGCCATGCTAGACTCCTTATGGCACTCTTTTGTGGCACAAACTGGACAGTTATCTAAATTTAGGAGCATGCAAAATTGAATAGAGACTATCTTGATTATTTTTTCTCATAAGGAAATATAGTGCACTAATCAAAGGTTTATGATGTATAAAAGGTGCCCTGATTTGGCTTTCAGTATGTTTTTGTTGAGTGAAGGGATGAATGTTGAGTCTCCAAACCTCATCTACTAACTCTTAAGTTGGCTGCTAAATATTGTCCTTTTTGTTGCCATAACACTTCCCCGCCCTTCCCCTGTCTTTCAGTAAGAAGATTTCAGAATTCTTAGAGGGTAGAGAAGCAAAAGGGACTTATCCTTAAGAATTTCACTGTTGGAACTATTTTTTAACTTAATTTTTAATGATTTCAAGACTTCGTGTAAAGAAGCCCCTACCTCTCTGCCCAAAATAAAGGAAACTCTGGTCTGAATGGTATAGCAGTGGAATTGGCTTGGGAAAACAGAGTAAGATTTTAGTCCAAGACTTTTTTCCATGCTTCTAAGACAATATTTTAAAAATCACTCTGGATGTTCATTTCTAGAGCATTTCATAGGTCTTAAGCAATTAATTCTGAAGTAGGTTATATTACCATTTACAGCTATGGAATAATTAAAATGCCCAACACGAAGTACTTTGGGTTTAGAGAAGGGCCTTCAAAATACAAAATGTTGTTTTTACTCTTCTGCATGTATAAATGAAAAGCTTAAACATCATCTCTTATGACTTCTTATATTAAGTATATTGTCAAGCATCAAATGCTTCTGGAGTCTTTAAAAGGCTCCCAGATTCACTCAGCAATATTCATACACCATTTTTTTCCTCAACCAAGCACTTATTCAAGAGACAGTAGTGAGAATCACTCTAGAATACATTCACCTTAACAGCAATTCACTTTTCACATCTCCCTCCCAGCTTTTAAATGTGTATTTGTTCTATCAAAGCACCATGAATCAACCAGACAGCTGTCATCAGAACTAAGCCAACATAACATCCCTTTCAGGAAGGCTTTGGAAAAAAACTTTCTTTCTGATAGTCACACTGTGTACTTATTCTAGAAAACAGACTACTGTCAAGGCTTCAGTGAAACGTCAGATACAATATAGAGCTCTAGTCTGTTATTGGCTTGAAGTTCTGAGTCTTACTGATTTCACAATACATTGATTACCAGTGAGGATGGTCTTAGTATTCCTGAAACATCAGAGAAGTCTAACATTTCTTAAATTGTGCAGCAGAAATAAACTGTTCTATTTTTGCTTTATTTAGTATTCAAGGAAAAAAGCAGACTTCCTTCCATTAAGCTTTATGATAAAACATGAGAAATGAATAGTATTTGAAACAAAGCCCTGAAGTTCAAGAAACAAACTCTGTTATGAAAATTATTGAAGAATTGTTTGGTGTGTGTATGGAGCATTTATCTAGTACTTAGTCAAATACTGAAACACAGCTATGCCTCGGCTTTGTATTACATCACTGCCAGTGAAATTCACTCAAATCAGGACGAAGTTGATAAACACATTTCCAAGTCATAAAATACTAAAAACACACTATTCAAAAAGATNACATTGATTACCAATGAGGATGGTCTTAGTATTCCTGAAACATCAGAGAAGTCTAACATTTCTTAAATTGTGCAGCAGAAATAAACTGTTCTATTTTTGCTTTATTTAGTATTCAAGGAAAAAAGCAGACTTCCTTCCATTAAGCTTTATGATAAAACATGAGAAATGAATAGTATTTGAAACAAAGCCCTGAAGTTCAAGAAACAAACTCTGTTATGAAAATTATTGAAGAATTGTTTGGTGTGTGTATGGAGCATTTATCTAGTACTTAGTCAAATACTGAAACACAGCTATGCCTCGGCTTTGTATTACATCACTGCCAGTGAAATTCACTCAAATCAGGACGAAGTTGATAAACACATTTCCAAGTTATAAAATACTAAAAACACACTATTCAAAAAGATTAAGATGAAACGTTTATATTTTAATTTCCAATTGTATAAAAATGTAAGCTCCATGGGGGCAGAGACCTTGTTTTTCTTATCTGCCTCTATTTTCAGAGCCTCAAATATGTCTGACACCTAGTAGTTATATAAGTGTTAAATGTCGACGTGGTAGAGATGGGGAAAGTCTAGCTTTGAATCTCCACTCTGACACTTTAAAGTTGTAGAACTTTGGACTAGTCACTTAAATTCTTTTGACCCTCAGTTTCTTCTTCTGTAAAAGAGGAATAATATTTTAGTCTCCGTTTTTCCAGTATGTTTTTTACAAACATCACCAAGCAGTTTTCCAGTTTTCAGCAGCCACTGTCTGAGGTGTCCTACAATTTAATTCAGTACTGACACAGTTTACCTGGAGATAGTGTCAGATCCCACAGGTTAAAGTCTCAGTCCAACAAGACTCCCCACCAACCCTCTTCAGGCACCAGTAGCAAGTTTAGGTTAAATCAGATGTCCTCATCGCCCCCTCTTCTGTTTGCTAGAGTGGCTGACAGAACTCAGAGAAACATTTACTTATATTTACTGGTTTGTTATAAAAGACTCTAACTTTAGGGTAAAGTATGTAGGAAGGAGGGAAAGAGTGTGGAGTTTCCAAGTTCTCTGTGCTCACCAACACAGAAGCTCAACTCTTGTTCAAGAGTTTCTACAGAGCTTAATCTGTAGCCTCCCCTACTTTCCCCTTCCCACAGGTTAGTGCACCGTCCTGAAGTCATCTAGGGACCCCATCTTGGGTCACTTCATTAGCATAAACTTTAGTGCTCAAAAGAGACTTCTCCTGAAAGACAAAAGGCAAAAGACAAAACTCCCAAGAGTTTTCTTTAGATGGCTCTGTGCCAGAAACCCAGGACTAAGACCACATATATGATTATATCACACTGTTACTTACAGCTCTGCTCTGAGAGTCACATAAGATATGTTTGTAAAGTTACTGTAAAGTTCTTTGGCATTACTTAAAAACCATTATTGTAATACTGACAATGCTATAATAAAAATTGTCTGGTAGAGATCCCTAGTTACATACACATACACACACATATATATAATAGATGCTTTTTACTCATTTTTAATTATGATATTTCTGTGAGATATGCCATCAGTATTAGTTATCTGTTGAGTAATACAGTAATTTATTGACCTTAAAAAACCTTTATTTCCTCACAGTTTCTGTAGATCAGGAATCCAGGTGCAGTTTTAGGTTCAGACTGCTTCAGGGTTTCCCACAGCTGCAAAGAAGATAGTTGGCCAGGGCTACAGTCATTTCAAGGCTCCACTGGGGAAGCATCCACTCCACGGCTCATTCCTGTTGGTTGGATTCAGTTTTCAACAGGCTGCTGGACTGAGTGGGAGGCTACCCTCAACACCATGGCACATAGACCTCTCTGTGGCTGCTTAAAACATGCCAGCTGGCATCATCAAAGTGAGCAAGTGAGAGACTGCCAGTAGCACAGCAGTCACAGACTTTTATAACCTAATTTTGGAAGTGTTACTCCACCACTTTTCTTGTATTCATTAAAACAAGTCACTAGTGAATCAGGATACAGGCTTTCATGAGCTACCAAATCTGCTATTATCTTGATCTTGTACTTTCCAGCCTCCAGAAGAATTGTGATACAAATTTCTGTTGATTATTAAAGAAAGTTACTAGATTCAGCCGACATTCAAAGAGAGAGAACATTACACAAAGGCATGAATACCAGGAGGCAGAGATCACCTTGAGCCATTTTAGAAGGCTACCTTCTCCAGGCTCAGAGTGTTCAAGTTGCATTCCAAATCACATCTGCCTGACTACAAACCCCATACTTTTTCTATCTACTATTCCCAGTGAATACATAGGAATAATACAGAGTTAGCATAAACTTGTCTAGAAATGAATCTTTCTGAAGTGTTAAAAATCTGTTCTCTAAGATAGAAAAAGTCATCTCCATCCTAATTGTTCTTCCTAGGATTGTTCATCCTAATCATTTTTGTCATAATAGGATAAGTTAAACCTTTTTTCATTCTTGCCCCCATGGTACCATAAACTCAAAATTTTAGTGATAAGAATTTTTATTATTTTTTTTAAAACCTACAAAGTGTAAGTTACCTCTCAGCAAGACCATCAAAGAAAAATAATCTGGCAGACACACTAGGATTATTAGTGGACCTCTGGATAGAGTATCTTTCAGTTGTTATTCAGAGAGTTGTGGGAGAGGACATAGACATTTGTAAATGACATTAAAGGTGTATACAAGGGGCTCTGTAAGTTCAGAAAATAAATACAATTAAAGAAGTATGGCTCAAAGAGGAAAAAACAGTTTTGAGTCTTGAAGCATGAGCCTGAGTTTGCAAGGTAACCAAGGCAGAGTTGTTTAAAAAAAAAAGGCATGACCTAAGATTTAATAAGCAGAGTTGGAATTTGGGGGGTTCCCCAAAAGTCAGAGTTTAGAAGGGGTCACAGTGGCAGAGGTAGAGTCTACTTCAGTCTCAGAGCCAAACGATAAAAGGAGTTGAGGGGTGATGTGGGGGAATCGTAGAGCAATATCCTAGAGCAACCATAAAGGGTAACTGGGGAACGGAATTTGAAACCTTTGGTTGGGTTGGCTTCTCAGTTCACATTCAAAGCTAAGGTTATCTTGAAATAGTATTTTCCCCTAGACTGTCACAGTGACTCCAGAAACTTCGGGCAGATAAATCAGGTAGTGTACCTCAGGTGGCTACATCCAGGGAAAGAAACCTCGTTTCACATCCACAATATCAGTCACTGATATGCACTGTCCAAGACTGCATTTTATCCCTTCCTCACAATCATCAGAGAAAACTGTGATAAACAGAAACAACCTCAGGCACAGAGAACAAGGAATACAAAGATGAGAACAAAATCGAGAACCATCAAATACCCAAGGAATGCCAACAACCATGAAGGGTGATACCAGTCAACAAACAAAAGAACTAACAAGCAAGTAGTTATTAGAATAAACAAAGGATCTCGGAAACAATAATTATTACTGTTTACTTAGTGCATACTGGGTGTGGTATCAGGCACTGTTCTCACTTTTTTTAAAATTTAGGACTTATATTGAATATCCCCAGAGGACTATGAGAGAAATGGCATCTAACTTAGATGAAAAAGAAGTAGTTAAAGATGATTTTTTAAAAATTAAAAGATGGTCTAAACAGTAAATTGGCACTGATGAAGAACCAAACTGAGATAGTAAGCTGAAGAGTCATTCCAGAAGAACAAAGATATGGGGGAACAGTGATTTGAGAAACCTGCAAGATGAGTACTGAGACTTCAGTATTTCTCTCATAGTTCCAAAGAAGAGATAACAGAATTGTAAGGCAGCAATAACTGAAAAAATGAGAAAAATTCCTGTATGACTTGTATAGTTTAGGAGAAATGTTTAATGCCATTCCTGTTTTTAAAAATCAAACATTTATGTAAGTGCATCTTATTTTTATTTTCCCGGTTGCATCTGAAATTTTATTACTTTTTATTATATGTCCTTCCCCACTCCAGCCCCACCCTGAATCGCACAGCTTGTGGGATCTTAATTCCCAACGTTAGTCTCTCAGTCCTGTCTGACTCTTTGCCACCCCATGGACTGTAGCCCACCAGGCTTCTCTGTCCATGAAATTCTCCAGGCAAGAATACTGGAATGGTTTGCCATTTCCTTCTCTAGGGGATCTTCCCATCCCAGGGATTGAATCCAGGTTTCCCACATTGCAGGTAGATTCTTTGCCAACTGAGACACTAGGGAAACCCCTATTAAATGTATTTCAAAATCATACACTAGATATTTTCATGATAATTATGCTTTATTTAGCCTTCTGTTTTGAAACAGATTTAGGTTTACTGAAATGCTGCAAAAATGGTACAAATGCCCTTCACCTAGATTCCCATCTAGATTAACATTTTATATAATCATTGTACAATTATAAAAATTAATAAATTTAACAGTACAATGCCATTAAAGAACAAATATACTTTATATAAACTAGGAGGAAAAATAAGTCACTGATGATTATTAGATATATACAAAAGAAAAGGTTGCTGCTATATTCTCTTCTCTATATCATCTCCAGGTTCTGTTTACAGTATTCTTCCATTATCATCTACTCCATACTCGTTTTGCCAGCATCTGTAGCCGGTTGACCAGGTGGTGCTAGTGGTAAAGAATCTGCCCACCAGTGCAGGTGATGCAAGAGACAAGGCTTCAATCCTTTGGTTGGAAAGATCCCCTGGAAAAGAAAATGGCAACCCACTCCAGTATTCTTGCCTGGAAACGTGGACAGAGGAGCCTGGCAGGCTACAGCCCATGGGGTCACAAAGAGTTGGACATAACTGAGTGACTGGGCACATACACACACATAGCTGGTTGGAATTTTCTTATGATGTGGCGATCTTCATCCCTGAGGAATGAGTCCTTGGTGGTTCTATTAATATTTGAATTGGATTGCTGTAGTCTCCTATTGAGTTTTACCACTGTGTATGGGCTTCCCCAGTGGCTCAGCAGTAAAGAATCTATCTCAAATGCAGGAGACACAGGTCCAGTCCCTGGGTCAGGAAGGTCCCCTGGAGAAGGAAATGGCAACTCACTCCTGTGTTCTTGCCTGGGAAATCATATGGACAGAGAAGCCTAGCAGGCTACAGTCCATGGGGGTTGCAAAGAGTCAGACATGACTTAGTGACCAACAACATGCCAGTACTAGTAAGTGACCTGGCTTTGAGACCTTATCCTTGCTTCCGTTATGTTGTAGCAGTCAGATTTCCCCTTGATAAATAGGATAAATCATCTTAACCAAAGCTGTAAACCCTCCTCCCCTCCTTTGATTCCAATGTCAAGAAGAGTCCAAAATAATTAACGAGGCATATAAACTTTCAATTAATTGGAACCGTTATTGGATTTTTAGGGAAGACTATTCTTTCCTTGAACCTTTAAATAGGCAGAGCTCAAAGTTACAGGACTAGAAATTCACAAGACATTTTGTGAGTGGATCCGTAAGTACCAATAGAGTTGTCTGTCTCATTCCCCAGCTTGCAAGTCATTGACAAGGGAGAAATTACACTGTGTTTTGGTTGCTAGTTCGCAACACATAATGCTGTGGGGCAAGTGTTGGCAATTTTTTTCCTGTAAAAGGCCAAATAGTAAATAATCCAGGCTTTAGCCTTAAGCACCATATATGGGATCTGTCATATTCTTTGGTTTTGCTTACAACCCTTAAAAAGTTAAAAAAAAAAAAAAAAAANAGTAAATTGGCACTGATGAAGAACCAAACTGAGATAGTAAGCTGAAGAGTCATTCCAGAAGAACAAAGATATGGGGGAACAGTGATTTGAGAAACCTGCAAGATGAGTACTGAGACTTCAGTATTTCTCTCATAGTTCCAAAGAAGAGATAACAGAATTGTAAGGCAGCAATAACTGAAAAAATGAGAAAAATTCCTGTATGACTTGTATAGTTTAGGAGAAATGTTTAATGCCATTCCTGTTTTTAAAAATCAAACATTTATGTAAGTGCATCTTATTTTTATTTTCCCGGTTGCATCTGAAATTTTATTACTTTTTATTATATGTCCTTCCCCACTCCAGCCCCACCCTGAATCGCACAGCTTGTGGGATCTTAATTCCCAACGTTAGTCTCTCAGTCCTGTCTGACTCTTTGCCACCCCATGGACTGTAGCCCACCAGGCTTCTCTGTCCATGAAATTCTCCAGGCAAGAATACTGGAATGGTTTGCCATTTCCTTCTCTAGGGGATCTTCCCAACCCAGGGATTGAATCCAGGTTTCCCACATTGCAGGTAGATTCTTTGCCAACTGAGACACTAGGGAAACCCCTATTAAATGTATTTCAAAATCATACACTAGATATTTTCATGATAATTATGCTTTATTTAGCCTTCTGTTTTGAAACAGATTTAGGTTTACTGAAATGCTGCAAAAATGGTACAAATGCCCTTCACCTAGATTCCCATCTAGATTAACATTTTATATAATCATTGTACAATTATAAAAATTAATAAATTTAACAGTACAATGCCATTAAAGAACAAATATACTTTATATAAACTAGGAGGAAAAATAAGTCACTGATGATTATTAGATATATACAAAAGAAAAGGTTGCTGCTATATTCTCTTCTCTATATCATCTCCAGGTTCTGTTTACAGTATTCTTCCATTATCATCTACTCCATACTCGTTTTGCCAGCATCTGTAGCCGGTTGACCAGGTGGTGCTAGTGGTAAAGAATCTGCCCACCAGTGCAGGTGATGCAAGAGACAAGGCTTCAATCCTTTGGTTGGAAAGATCCCCTGGAAAAGAAAATGGCAACCCACTCCAGTATTCTTGCCTGGAAACGTGGACAGAGGAGCCTGGCAGGCTACAGCCCATGGGGTCACAAAGAGTTGGACATAACTGAGTGACTGGGCACATACACACACATAGCTGGTTGGAATTTTCTTATGATGTGGCGATCTTCATCCCTGAGGAATGAGTCCTTGGTGGTTCTATTAATATTTGAATTGGATTGCTGTAGTCTCCTATTGAGTTTTACCACTGTGTATGGGCTTCCCCAGTGGCTCAGCAGTAAAGAATCTATCTCAAATGCAGGAGACACAGGTCCAGTCCCTGGGTCAGGAAGGTCCCCTGGAGAAGGAAATGGCAACTCACTCCTGTGTTCTTGCCTGGGAAATCATATGGACAGAGAAGCCTAGCAGGCTACAGTCCATGGGGGTTGCAAAGAGTCAGACATGACTTAGTGACCAACAACATGCCAGTACTAGTAAGTGACCTGGCTTTGAGACCTTATCCTTGCTTCCGTTATGTTGTAGCAGTCAGATTTCCCCTTGATAAATAGGATAAATCATCTTAACCAAAGCTGTAAACCCTCCTCCCCTCCTTTGATTCCAATGTCAAGAAGAGTCCAAAATAATTAACGAGGCATATAAACTTTCAATTAATTGGAACCGTTATTGGATTTTTAGGGAAGACTATTCTTTCCTTGAACCTTTAAATAGGCAGAGCTCAAAGTTACAGGACTAGAAATTCACAAGACATTTTGTGAGTGGATCCGTAAGTACTAATAGAGTTGTCTGTCTCATTCCCCAGCTTGCAAATCATTGACAAGGGAGAAATTACACTGTGTTTTGGTTGCTAGTTCACAACACATAATGCTGTGGGGCAAGTGTTGGCAATTTTTTTCCTGTAAAAGGCCAAATAGTAAATAATCCAGGCTTTAGCCTTAAGCACCATATATGGGATCTGTCATATTCTTTGGTTTTGCTTACAACCCTTAAAAAGTTAAAAAAAAAAAAAAAAAAGCCATTCTTAAAGGCTGTACAAAAACAGGATGTGGGCCAGGTTTGACCCTTAGACTATTAATATAATTAGCTAATCCTTGCTGTAGGACACTCCAGTGTTCTTGCCTGGAGAATCCCAGGGTTGGAGGAGCCTGGTGTGCTGCCCTTTATGGGGTCGCACAGAGTCGGACACAACTGAAGCGGCTTAGCAGCAGCAGTAGCAGCTGTTAGGAAAATCAAATTTTCCAAAGTATCCCACTCCCTGCTGATGCTAGAACTGAGTCTTCCAAAGACCTTTGAAGAGTTGTAAAGGCCTGCTGCTTCTGGATGATGGGGATATACAGTAAAATCAGTGAGTCCTGTGTGCATAGTATTCTGGGTCACCATTAACAGATTAACACGATTGTTCGATAATCCCTTAAAGGTCAAGGTAGTTCTCTCCTCCCCTCAACCCTTGTGCGCAGTTTTACGCTAGCAAATAGCTATATACCTCTTTGGGGGAAAGACTGAGAGAAAGATTTATACATCATACTTTGGATGGTATACTGATAACAGGGTCCTTTCTCAGAGGTGCCTATCATACTTTGTATTCAAGCCTCCAGGTCTGTGAATTTCCCACGACTAGGAAATGGGTAAGGGCTATTACTCTTATGGTATCTCTAGTCAGACCTCTGTCTTCCCAGCCTAGAATTCTTTGATTGCACAAACATTTAAGTCTTTAGGGATCTACTCGTGTATTTTGGTACAGGAAATTCTATGATCAGTTAAGCACCACCAAAGATTTCTGTAGGCCAATGCTTTCAGTTATTCCTCTGTTACTATTTTGTATTGGTGAGTATGACTGCCGTATTTATGGTGGTTATGTTCTGCTCTCTGACCTCTGCCACCTCAGGATCTCTCACAGTCACTGAAATTCAAAAACTCATTTCAGTGGCATTTCCATGACAACACATGCAGCTCTTGTTCCCAGAGGACAGCCATTACAGTTATATTCAGGGATCCTAGTGCTGTTGTCATCAAAGTATTTCTTCATTCTTGGGGGAAGAGAGGGTGTGCTCTAAGCTCTTTTGATCTAATACAAATAACAGCTCTCCTCAATGTTGCTTTCTTCACAAAACTTTGAAGCTTTGAATCAAGAAGTTTATGGCAACTCAACTTTATTTAGTTTCAGTCACCAGTCTAGTTTTTAATTAACCAATTGAGCATAACCAGAACCACTCCTAGATACCCAAACTAGTACTTTGACTCCAAAATCTCTGGTAATTGTTCTCAGATCAATAAATTCTTCTTTCCTTGGTCTTGAATCTTCATAATCTGTTCCTACACATACTTCCCACCTTTTTACTAATACAATTTAGCAAATCTTGCTATTCTTCTTGCATGTAATCCTTCTCTTCCTAGATTTACTTTGTAATTGATCCCCTGGAGCACACTAGGGTCTGACTCTGTTTATAAGTTTGGAGGTAGTGAGAGGTTACAGAGTAGAAAAGAGGGGAATTGAGAATTTACATCACTGTGCAAGATGAGGTCTATATTATCTATTACTGTATAACAAATTTCCCTAAATTTTGCAACTAAAAATTATAAGCATTTCACACAGTTTCTGTAGGTCAGGAATCTGGAAATGGCATAGCTGGGGGGTTCTATCTCAAGTTGTCTCATGAGGTTAGTGTCAAGATGTCAGATGAGGCTCCAGTATTCTGAAAGATCTGCTTCCAAAATGACTTACTTGCTTACCTGGCAAGTTAACGCTGGTTGTTGACAGGAGAACTCAGTTCCTCACCATGTGGACTTCTCTGTAATTCTGCTTGAGTGTCCTCACAGCATAGTGTCTAGGTTTCCTCAGATCTAAGAGGGAACAAAGTGGAAAATGTAAAATTCCTTATGACCTAGCCTCAGAAGTCACATACCATCAATTCTACAATATCCTATTAATTGTAGGAGACTGATTACCATAAGGTCTCTGTAGTGTTTCCAAGAAAGGTAAGACCAGCCTCATCAGGGCAAGAAGGGAGCTGCTTCTGTAGGCAGGGAAACACTCCAGAGTTTGGCAACATACAGTACCATTTTTGGAATATTACACTTTTCTAGTCAGTACCCTAACTGTCAGTACCCTAACAGAGATCAAATGAAGCTGTTAATTCTACCTCTGTTGTAATTCAGCATTTTACTGAAAAAGATTCTGCTTGTAATATTTGGTGTGTTAGATCTGTGGCTATAAGAGATAAGGAATGTTTTTAGGACAGTCATAGAAAAACCTTGGTTTTTTAAACATATCTTGAGCTAAAAATTGAAATCTAGAGCCTATAATTTTCTTTAACTTTTCTACCACAGATAGGAGCCGCTGACACTATCCCTGCCCTTGTATTCCTTGAACCCTCCGTAATGGTCTAATACAACAGCCAGCTGGTCCACCAAAGACTTGCCTTTAGTAGGTACTTCATTCCAGATGACCCAAGATGGTAACTTACTTAAAGCGAAAATGTAATACGTTTTCTCACGTAACTGAAAAGTCTTTGGATAGACCTGAATCCAGGTACTCAAGTCTCATCAATAAGATTTGATCCCTTGCCATCTCCTGGTTCCACCTTTCTCTATTGTCTTTATTCCCAGAGAAACTCTCCATGCTATGGCAGAAATGGTCTCTGACTTAACATTTTAGTAATTTAGCAATCCATAGATGGTAACTTTTTTATTGTGGCCACTCCACGCGGCATGTGGGATCTTAATTCCTCAACCAGAGATTGAATCCATACCCTCTTCAGTGGAAGCATGAAGTTTTAACCACTGGACCTCCAGGGAAGTCCCCACAGATGATTATTTAAATAACTATTTCTCCATTAAATGTAATGGATTAACAATGTCCACTAATAGTAACCAGATCCTCACTGCCTTCAGATATATCAGGTCAGATAATATTATCACATTCCCATTTCCTGGAAATTCAGTAGTGTTCAGTTGCATAATATAGAATCCAGCCTACTATAGGCCAAATGAGATTTAAACAAGAAATCAAGTACTTACAAAACCGCTGAAAGGACTGGAGGGGCAAGCTCTAGAGCCAGTTCCTTGGAACAACCTCCGGCTCTCCCAACCACTTCATTTCTACCATTAGATATGTTCCCCCTAACGTTGCTGTGGGCAGCCACTGCCACTGATGCTCAACACAGAGCTGCACCACCTCTGCTGCCTCCTCTGCTGCTGCCGCTCTTTAGAAAAACTGCTGGCTCCAGAATCACACATACCACCTCTGTCAGATCTGTACAAACAAATTAGATCCCATGTATCTTTCTGTGTCCTCACATGGTTCAGTTCTGAATTCATCTCTCACATAACATCAAACAGAATCATATGAGGCATCTTAACTGAAAGACTCTAGGAAATGCCCTTTATCAGCTATGCAGCTTTTTCAGATTAGGAAGTGATTCTTAGGAAGTGATTAGAATCTAATTTTTCAGATTCAGTTCAGTTCCGTCACTCAGTCATGTCCGACTCTGCAACCCCATGAATCACAGCACGCCAGGCCTCCCTGTCCATCACCAACTCCCGGAGTTCACTCGAACTCACGTCCATTGAGTTGGTGATGCCATCCAGCCATCTCATCCTCTGTCATCCCCTTCTCCTCCTGTCCCCAATCCCTCCCAGCATCAGAGTCTTTTCCAATGAGTCAACTCTTCGCATGAGGTGGCCAAAGTACTGGAGTTTCAGCTTTAGCATCAGTCCTTCCAAAGAACACCCAGGACTGATCTCCTTTAGAATGGACTGGTTAGATCTCCTTGTAGTCCAAGGGACTCTCAAGAGTTTTCTCCAACACCACAGTTCAAAAGCATCAATTCTTTGGCACTCAGCTTTCTTCACAGTCCATCTCTCACATCCATACATGACTACTGGAAAAACCTTAGCCTTGACTAGATAGACCTTTGTTGGCAAAGTAATGTCTCTGCTTTTAAATATGCTATCTAGGTGGGTCATAACTTTCCTTCCAAAGAATAAGTGTCTTTTAATTTCATGGCTGCAATCACCATCTGCAGTGATTTTGGAGCCCCCCAAAATAAAGTCTGACACTTTCCACTGTTCCCCCATCTATTTGCCATGAAGTGATGGGACCAGATGCCATGATCTTCTTTTTCTGAATGTTGAGCTTTAAGCCAACTTTTTTACTCTCCTCTTTCACTTTCATCAAGAGACTCTTTAGTTCTTCTTCACTTTCTGCCATAAGGGTGGTGTCATCTGCATGGATTAGGAGCATCAAACTACAGCTTCCATAGCATTTTGTGTACATTAAATAGTATTAATCTGTAGAATTGTTTGTTATGTCTGCTATATTCAATTGAGAATTCTTTTAGACATTAAATTTTATTCATATTTAGGTACCCAGCATTAACCATTGCCTCTCTTAAATATAATCTCACAATTAAATACACTACTATCTTACAGAATTTTTTGAAATATTCACTAAGAACTTCTGTATGTCCAAGCAAAGACTTGCTCTACACAATCCCTTTCTCAGGCAGAATCTACTTATTTCCTCCACTGTTGTTCTTAGGTTGATAAGTCTTGTTCGACTCTGTGACCCAGTGGACTGCAGCACACCAGGCTTACTTGTCCTTCACTGTTTTCCGGAGTTTGCTCAAATTCATGTCCATTGAGTCAGTGATGCCATCCAACTCATCTCATCCTCTGTCACCCCCTTCTTGCCCTCAATCTTTCCCAGCACCAGGGTCTATTCCAATCAGTCATGTCTTCACAGCAGGTGACCAAAGTATTAGAGCTTTAGCATCAGTCCTTCCAATGAATTTTCATGGCTGATTTCCTTTATGATTGACTGGTTTGATCTCCTTGCTGTCCAAAGGACTTGCAAGAGTCTTCTCCAGCACTACAGTTCAAAAGCATCAGTTCTTCGGCACTCAGCCTTTCTTGTGGTCCACCTCTCACATTGATACATGACTACTGGATAAACTATAGCTTTGACTAGACAGACTTCTGTTGGCAAAGTGACATCTCTGCTTTTTAATAGGCTGTCTAGGTTTTTCATAGCTTTCCTTCTGACCCAGGGATCAAACCTGCATCTCTTGCATCTCCTGAATTGGAAGGTGGGTTCTTTACCACTGTGCCACCTGGGAAGCCCCCTTCTCTACCCTAACCCCTAGTGAAACTGAAATTTCCTTCACATCATTTCCTGTCTTATCACAGCTTGGAGTACAGCATAGTAATTAGAAAGGTCAAGGTGTTGGAAGTCAGACAAATTTGGGTTTGAATTTTGGTTTGTTCACTTAATAACTCCACTTAGACTTAACTCTACAGTGACAATAGTAACACTTACCTCACAGTATTGTTGCCAGGATTAAATGAGATAATGTTGTAAAGTACCAGGCATATAGTACACATTTCATAAGTAGTATGCAATGCTATTAAAATGTTTTCTCTTACCTTTTACATATAACTTCGGAGTTGGAAGGAACATCTTCCTAATAACCATGGATAAGCCCAAAGCTAAAAGAAGTGAAGTTTTACATCTGTTTCTGCCTATCCCNGTGTCATCTGCATGGATTAGGAGCATCAAACTACAGCTTCCATAGCATTTTGTGTACATTAAATAGTATTAATCTGTAGAATTGTTTGTTATGTCTGCTATATTCAATTGAGAATTCTTTTAGACATTAAATTTTATTCATATTTAGGTACCCAGCATTAACCATTGCCTCTCTTAAATATAATCTCACAATTAAATACACTACTATCTTACAGAATTTTTTGAAATATTCACTAAGAACTTCTGTATGTCCAAGCAAAGACTTGCTCTACACAATCCCTTTCTCAGGCAGAATCTACTTATTTCCTCCACTGTTGTTCTTAGGTTGATAAGTCTTGTTCGACTCTGTGACCCAGTGGACTGCAGCACACCAGGCTTACTTGTCCTTCACTGTTTTCCGGAGTTTGCTCAAATTCATGTCCATTGAGTCAGTGATGCCATCCAACTCATCTCATCCTCTGTCACCCCCTTCTTGCCCTCAATCTTTCCCAGCACCAGGGTCTATTCCAATCAGTCATGTCTTCACAGCAGGTGACCAAAGTATTAGAGCTTTAGCATCAGTCCTTCCAATGAATTTTCATGGCTGATTTCCTTTATGATTGACTGGTTTGATCTCCTTGCTGTCCAAAGGACTTGCAAGAGTCTTCTCCAGCACTACAGTTCAAAAGCATCAGTTCTTCGGCACTCAGCCTTTCTTGTGGTCCACCTCTCACATTGATACATGACTACTGGATAAACTATAGCTTTGACTAGACAGACTTCTGTTGGCAAAGTGACATCTCTGCTTTTTAATAGGCTGTCTAGGTTTTTCATAGCTTTCCTTCTGACCCAGGGATCAAACCTGCATCTCTTGCATCTCCTGAATTGGAAGGTGGGTTCTTTACCACTGTGCCACCTGGGAAGCCCCCTTCTCTACCCTAACCCCTAGTGAAACTGAAATTTCCTTCACATCATTTCCTGTCTTATCACAGCTTGGAGTACAGCATAGTAATTAGAAAGGTCAAGGTGTTGGAAGTCAGACAAATTTGGGTTTGAATTTTGGTTTGTTCACTTAATAACTCCACTTAGACTTAACTCTACAGTGACAATAGTAACACTTACCTCACAGTATTGTTGCCAGGATTAAATGAGATAATGTTGTAAAGTACCAGGCATATAGTACACATTTCATAAGTAGTATGCAATGCTATTAAAATGTTTTCTCTTACCTTTTACATATAACTTCGGAGTTGGAAGGAACATCTTCCTAATAACCATGGATAAGCCCAAAGCTAAAAGAAGTGAAGTTTTACATCTGTTTCTGCCTATCCCACTGTTCATGACTTGACCCACTCATCTCCAATGTGTTGACATAACTGTATCTTAGACCCCTCATGGATACTTCTTTGAGTAGATTTTTATCTTCACTTTGATTGAGACTTAGTATGGAACTGTCTTCCCCATTCAAATGATCCACAAATAGCTATCTAGTCCTGATCATTGGACATTTAGTCTCAAGGACAACTCACCCCATATGTCTCATTCTGAAAGGGAATTTTTTTTTATCTGGCATTTTGGAGTCCAGCAGTGCCCTCTCACCCCTACTTTCTAGATACCAGAGTAAAACATCTTGATGCCAACTATTTTTTCTCATCATAACTATAGATCAACCCATTTTTGAATACTGAATCTTCCTTGTATTGCCAAACCTCCCTTTACCATTAGCTAGGCTTAACATGGTGGAGAAGGCAATGGCACCCCACTCCAGTACTCTTGCCTGGAGGATCCCATGGATGGAGGAGCCTGGTAGCCTGCAGTCCATGGGGTTGCGAAGTCGGACACGACTGAGCAACTTCCCTTTCACTTTTCACTTTCATGCATTGGAGAAGGAAATGGCAACCCACTCCAGTATTCTTGGCTGGAGAATCCCAGGGACGGGGGAGCCTGGTGGGCTGCCGTCTATGGGGTTGCACAGTCGACTGAAGCAACTTAGCAGCAGCAGCAGCAGCAGTAGCAGCAGGCTTAACATGGTGGCAGGTCTAACGCAATGGTTTTCAACTGGAGGGTGATGTTTGCCTCCCAGGGGACATTTGGCAGTGCCACGAGACATTCTTGGTTGTCACAACCTGGGGGAATTTTGCTGCTGGGTCTAGTGAGTAGAAGCCAGGGATGCTGCTAAACATCCTACACTGCACAGGACAGCCTCCTACAACAAAGAATTATCTGACCCAAAATGTCAGTGGTGTTGAGGTTGATAAATCCTGGTCTGATTTTAGTCTCCGGTCTTACACACCAAACTTTGTCTTGGAGTGTTGTAACTCACCCAGAAGTTCTAAACTAGGACATCTTTATCAGGTCAACACCTAGCATTCCTGCCCATAGCAACTTCCTCCTCTGCCTTCTATAAGGCTTTATTCATTTGTAGTCTCTTAATATGCTTCTTTTATTTATTCTGTGTTTATACATTGTCTCTCCAAACAGGCTGTAAGCTCTTAAGGACAATAGCCCCATCTCCTAGTTTTTATTAATCTGTTAAAAACCCAGTTTTAGTAATTCATTTAAAAAGTTTTAATTAATCCATTTAAAAAAATTAAAAGACCCTGGATTCAGAACAAATCTTTCAGAATAAGGCCACTCTCTGAGAAGAGGATCCTTACTTAATTGAAACATTTAATCCACTTGAAGTTAAGCAAATAAAATCTCCTTGGCTTTATGGACCTCCATCTATTCCCACCCATTTCTGAGAGTTCTTGGTTTTTATCTTGGCTTTTGATTTCTTTCCTCTGAAAATTTCTCTTCTGCTTATTTCACTAATACCCATAGCAATTTGTATTTCCTCTTTTATAACATATCACATTTGAATTTTTAGTGTCTTTCTTCCCCACTACTTGAAGACAGAGACAGTTTGTGCCTTCTTCATTATTAAATCCTAGCGCCTTAGCACAATGTCTGACACATAGTAGATAATTTCCCTTCTTAGTGCATATGAGAATTTTGTTTTCAAAGTGAGTTTTATTAAAAATAAAACACATTGGATTCCAAAAGGAAGTTCAACAAAGAAACTACAAAAAGAAAAATTCAAATTCAGAAAGTATAGTCTTCTGTTGTAACACAGACTGATTGATGCCCAGGCTCATGAGATTTGTACCACAGCCAGCCTGAAGGTGCCACTCACCTAGAGTGACTCCCAGGTGCCGTGCACTTGTTTTGTGTTCTTCCTTCCTTGAGGTCTCAGATATGTAAGCCAAGGGGAATATTGCACATGGATGGGAAAACAGGCTTTTTAATTTCTTGGATGAAGCACTGCACTTTTCACCAGGTGCCTGTCAGCAGCTGATTGTCTGTTCATCTGCATGTAGGGTGGGGGCAGTCCCCTTCAGTCAGTGAGGAGCAAGAACCATGCATTATGCTTGTTTCCCCAGGCTCACTTCTTAATTGTCTCCCATGGACATTTTGATGCTGTGTGAAATTAAAAACTCCAAGTCAAGCTGAATTTCATATATCACCTCCCCTTCTAGTTTGTCCCATCATAAAAGATTGGTATGAGAGAGATTTTATTTTAACATGTTCATTGTTACTTGTTAGTATTTATGTTGTTCCTCTGATCAGAAGGAACAAGACTTTGGGGGAGCATAATTTGAGGGGTGGAATTAAGGGGAAGCTTTTTAAAAATCCCTGAAATTCCACATGCTGCCACTACACTTGATTCATCAACTTCTGAGTCTTGGCTTCCTGGATCCATCTGCCCCTCCCCATGCCAGTTTTTGTCATTGGCTTTTGATCTCTCTCTCTCTCGTTTTGCAATTTCTGCACAATATAAAGGTGCTTGGACAAGGGGTCAAGGTCTTTTGAAATTCACTACTCTACTATGCACTAACCTAGCTGTTGGTATGAATGACTGTGTTTGTCCCATTCTAAGCTTGCAGAGGCCTTTCCTCATTCCCAAGGCTTACTATCAGCCAACTCCTGTTATCTACAGTAATTCCCCAACCTAGTGACACACTTCTATTTGTTGGTTCTTAAGTCAGGCAGGTATCCAGCTATGGTTTAATTTAACATGGAGTTAGCCTGGGGCTCTTTACTCATTGACCTGAGGCAGTATTAAATGATGGTGCAGCTTTTAAACTATAGAACCCACAGAGCCTATGTGGATCTGCCACATACTAATCTCTGTACTTCAGCTTCCTCGTCTGGGAAAGACAGAACAGGATCAACCACCTCCTAAAGGTGGGTACACACAGTTAAAATATTTAGAACACACTTGGCAACATAGTAAGCACTTAGTGAGTATAGTGAAAGTAACTCAGGACTCTTGCGACCTCCTGCAAGGTTCCTCTGTCCATGGGATTCTCCAGGCAAGAATACTGGAGTGAGTTGCCATTTCCTTCTCCAGGGACTCTTCCCAATCCAGGAATCAAACCCATGTCTCCTGCATTGCAGGCAGATTCTTTACCGACTGAGCTAAGAGGGAAGCCCTAGGCACTTATTGTTTGTTAACTATTATTACTGTGAGTTGGCCCATGACCTTACCAGAGGGAGGTCCCCATTACTGCTACCAAATTAACAATTCAGCAAATGTTTCTTCAATGATCAGAGTGTACCAGCCCCTGTGCTAGGACAAACATAGAGACAGACTAGAAACTAATGCTGCCTTTGTTTCTCATGAGCTACTTTTGATCTATAGATGGTAATAATGGCAAAGGAATAGATGGTCCTTCACTGTTGTCACCATTGACTCTTGAATCCAAGAAAGAATGTTTATCCTTTGACTTCTAATATTATCCTATACGAATCTGTTTTTTTCTGAGGAAATACAGATTTGTGGTCATCGATCACGATCTTCCTTTTCTCCCCCTCAAATTTGCCAGGGATTGTCAAGATTATATCTTTTCCTATTTTCCTATAATTAAAAAACAAAACAAAAACTTTGTGTCTTCCGAATTCTTAGCTCTCCAAATTTCCAGAAATTGTAACTTTGGAACTTGAAATGACTTTGGTCCTATTTCCCCCTCTAGCATTGATGTGGTAGTTTGTCAGTATATGTATATTTGCCCTTTGGCTCTAATGAGATATGGAAAGGTGAGCTGTAATCAGGAAAGTATGAGTGAATCTACCATTGCATACACAGTATATACTTATCTAAGTGTGTTTCTTAGCAGTTGTTTCCCAAATCCAGCTGAATTTTATCTCTGACTTGCAATCATAGTGAAATAATGCAGAAAGGAGACAAAATTTTTTAAATGCTCTGTCCAGAAGATAACAAGAACTTTTTTAAGACAAAATAATGAAATTCTAGTATAAATATTGCTTGAGAGAATAAAGGGGGGGGGTGTTAAAAAAAGATATGTGGGAGACCTGGGTTCAGTCCCTGGGTCAGGAAGATGCCCTGGAGGAGGGCATGGCAACCCACTCCAGTATTCTTGCCTGGAGAATCCCCATGGACAGAGGAGCCTGGCGGGCTACAGTCCATGGGGGTCACAAAGAGTTGGACATGACTGAATGAATAAGTCGTGAATTAATTAAAAATAAAGAACAATCCTTTGTTCTGCTTTATCACTCTTCACCCAAAACCAAGACATTTTGTTGATTGGTATGCTCTGATAGATACTCTGTCTTCTAAGGGAAGGAGGATCATAGACAGCTTCTGTGCTCAGCAGTAGGAATATGAAAATGGAGATGTGTGGTGCTCTGGGACAAAGATTAAAGTCTCTGAGATAGCACTGGGGTAACTGTGGATCAGTCCTCGTTCACCATGATATCTTTGCCTTCTGTTTTGAGTTCCTTGGTGATTCAGAAATGTTCTCTGTCTCTCTCTTCCCTTTATCTAATCAGCACAATAAATTGTAACTGTCAACCAGAGAACAATATATTTATAGCCAAGGAAAGGTAAGTACTTGGTGCAGTAGCAACCAAAATTCATTTTGCTCTGTGTAGGTCTGTCACACCATCTTCAAATTTCTTTCCCTTTTAGAATCTGCTCACTCTTTTCTCTCTATAAAGTAAATCATTATTCAGCCAATGAGAATATATTATTTTTACTAAGTCATGAATATTTCAATAGTCTTTAGAAACACAAAAATTATCCTACCAAAAGTATTGTTAGAATGGCTGCTACAGGCAATATAATAAGCCAGAGCAATCAGATATAACAACTTTATAATTTGGAGGGTAAAAGTGAACACTCTTCTGGATTTCAGTTCCCAGTCCAGGGAACATAGGAGGCAAACAAATTTAAAAGAAGGGAAAGTACATGGTCAGGAAACTGGTTTGTAGATCCTGTCTTGTGCAACTTCAGGGGCAAGACCCTGGGTATAGATCTCAGAGTACCTCACTTACATAATCTGGAGAATTGTGATACTTCTACCAGCTATTTACCATGCCCATTCAAAGATATCATGATCTGACATGGGAAAGTGCTTTGGACTTTTCAGAAAAACAGTGCTGAGAAACTGAAACATTATTATCATTATGATTATTATTGTCATCATTCTCATATTTGGTGCTTACCATTATTGTATTGATGCTTTTTTCATCAGAGAAACTCAAATAAGATTGGTAAAGAGACATGTATGTATTCATATAGCATATCTGTAGGAAAATTCAATAATTCCAATATACAAAATAAGTAACTAGCTTAAGTTTTCAAACAAGCTAGTAGATGACCCAGAACCAGAATTTCATTCCAGTTCTTATAAGTATATATCCCATTCCTCAGAGCAACAGCATAAGTAACTCATCCCCTGGCTTTTTAACTCACATTCTAGTATGTCTTGCATACCCATACTTCTACTTTTAAAATTTGACCAGCTTTTTAAATTAATCATCAACTTTCCAAAGGTAGTAAGTGAATGAGATTACTTTCAACTTCTCTTAAAGGGACAACTCAGCCTGACCACAACAGTTTCCTAATTATAGAGAGGGAGAAGAAGAGAGAGAGAAAGAGATTTATTTTAAGAAACTGGTTCATGCAATTTGTGAGACTTGATGAATGCAAAATCTAACGGGGTAGGCTGGCAGGCTGAGACTCCGCTAAGCGTTGCAGTCTATTGGCACAATTTCTCCTTTCAAGGAGATCAGTCTTTGTTTTACTAAGACTTTCAACTGATTGGGTGAGGCCTACCCACATTATGGAGAGTAATCTGCTTTACAAAGTCCACCGATTTAAATGTTAATTTCATCCAAAACACACCTTCACAGAAACATCCAGGCAATGTGGCCTTGGCAAGTTAAAGCAAAAAAAATTATCATCATCATCTTCACAGCTGCTTTGATGATATTATTCAGACTCAGGTGGATTGTTCAGTGCCATTAAACAAATACTATTTATTTTAATTATCTTAATTCTGAACACTTTATATTCTATTCAGAGATAAAGTATAAAAAACAACCACTGGAATAAAATTTTTAAAAAGATATGCACAAGTTAGTTAGCTTCTCCAAATCTCAGCTGCCTCATTTTTTCCTGCAATGAAAACATCATTTAAAGTGAAAACTTTCAGTTCAGTTCAGTCGTTCAGTCGTGTCTGACTCTTTGTGACCCCATGAACCACAGCACACCAGGCCTCCCTGTCCATCACCAACTCCCAGAGTCCACCCAAACCCATGACCATTGAGTCGGTGATGCCATCCAACCATCTCATCCTCCATCATCCCCTTCTCCTCCTGCCCTCAATCTTTCCCAGCATCAGGATCTTTTCAAATGAGTCAGCTCTCCCCATCAGGTTGCCAAAGTATTNGACCATTGAGTCGGTGATGCCATCCAACCATCTCATCCTCCATCATCCCCTTCTCCTCCTGCCCTCAATCTTTCCCAGCATCAGGATCTTTTCAAATGAGTCAGCTCTCCCCATCAGGTTGCCAAAGTATTGGAGTTTCAGCTTCAAAATCAGTCCTACCAAAGAACACCCAGGACTCATACTTAGAATGGGCTGGTTGGATCTCCTTGCAGTCCAAGGGACTCTCAAGAGTCCTCTCCAACACTACAGTTCAAAAGCATCAATTCTTTGGNATCATTCTGGCATTTTTGAGATTGCATCCAAGTACTGCATTTCGGACTCTTTTGTTGACGGTGATGGCTACTCCATTTGTTCTAAGGGATTCCTGCCCACAGTAGTAGATATAATGGTCATCTGAGTTAAATTCACCCATTCCAGTCCATCTTAGTTTGCTGATTCCTAGAATGTTGACATTCACTCTTGCCATTTTCTGTTTGACCACTTCCATTTTGCCTTGATTCATGGACCTAATATTCCAGGTTCCTATGCAATATTGCTCTTTACAGTGTCGGACCTTGCTTCTATCACCAGTTCCATCCACAACTAGGTGTTGTTTTTGCTTTGGCTCTATCCCTTCATTCTTTCTGGAGTTATTTCTCCATTGATCACCAATAGCATATTGGGCACCTACCAACCTGGGGAGTTCATCTTGCAGTGTCCTATCTTTTTGCCTTTTCATGCTGTTCATGGGGTTCTCAAGGCAAGAATACTGAAGTGGTTTGCCATTCCCTTCTCCAGTGGACCACATTCTGTCAGACCTGTCCATCATGACCTGTCCATCTTGGGTGGCCCCACACAGCATGGCTTAGTTTCATTGAGGTAGAAAAGGCTGTGGTCCGTGTGATCAGATTGGCTAGTTGTCTGTGATTGTGGTTTCCATCTCTCTGCCCTCTGATGCCCTCTCTCAGTGCTTGCCATCTTACGTGGGTTTCTCGTACCTTGGACGTGGGGTATCTCTTCACGGCTGCTCCAGCAAAGCACAGCCGCTGCTCCTTACCTAAAGTGAAAACTTCAGCACTTTACAAAATATCATCATGTATATAACCTATGTGCTGGACATCTGTACTTACTGCCCTCCAAAATATGATTAAATACTTGGTTTATTGCCCTGAAGTGTCTATTTCAGGTTGATAATTTGCATTTTCAAGAACAGTGATTCTTTAACTGCATTGTTTTAGCATGCCTTTTGGCATTTAGTAGTAAGATGTATTGTAACTAAGTATCGTCACTAATAAAATATATAAAATACCAAAGTTTGCAAATTATTTTATTTAAAAAATTAGAGTGGATGCAATATTATCTCTATAATAACATCCTTAGTAACTTGCATTCATATATGCTTTTTTACTTTGGAAAGAAAGGAATACTAGGAATCGCACATGAAGACTGTATCATCTAAGTTGCCCTTAAGAATTTCTTTTGGCCATGCCACACATTTTTCATGATCTTGAACCTGGGCCACTGCAGTGTAAGTACTGAGTCCAGGAAATTCCCAACTACTAGTAATCTTGATCACTTTTAAGTAGTTTTTCTTGCAGGTTAACATTACCCATTCTCTAAATTTATTTTTTCTAAAGTAAATTATGGGGAATTCCCTGGTGGTGCAGTGGTTAGGACCCCACAGTTCCACTGCAGGGGGCCCAGGTTCCATCCCTGGTCAGGGAACTAAAATCCCTCAAGCCACTGGTGTGCCCCCCCAAAAAAAAACCAATTATGAAATACAGTGAACTGAAAGTATTAGTCATCCTCCTCTACTTAGAGATCAGGTGTGTCTCTGGCCCATCTAATACAAAAAATTTTCTCCTGAAATGGGCTTCACACTTCCAACTTACAAGTCCAATATCCAGAGATATACGAGGTATCCATTTTGACAAAGTTATCCCTTTAAGAACTTTATAAACTAAACACTAGTTTAGACTTTTGACATAGAAAAGAAGTGGCAAAGGGAAAAATATTAACAGACAGGGTCTTGGTTTATTTCATTCTGTTGGTCTAACAATATGTATCATAAATAAGACAATCACACACCTTTACCTGGTATAGTCATAATTTATGCCCTGTCTCCCAACGCAATCATTAATGACACCCTTTCTTACACAAAGCATAAAGTGCTTACAAGTGTGTGTTTATATATAATCATCAACTCAATGGACATGAACTTGAGCAAACTGGGAGATAGTGGAGGACAGGGAAGCCTGATATGCTGTAGTTCATGGCATTGCAAAGAGTCGGACATGCCTTAGCAACTGAACGATAATGACAACCCAGTTTCTAGTACCATATACAGCATGCATTATATGCTCGCTAAATATTTATGAAATGAATAAATTGATGATCCAAGTAGAGAATGACCTGTGAAACAGAATTCCAAGAATTTAGCTCCTCACTAAAATGCCTTGAGCACTGAAGTGGGCTGAATGGCAGTTTCTAAAAGATAAACCCATGTATAACCCATGAAACTTGTGAATATTACCTTATGCAGCAAAAGATACAAAGTTTAGGATCTCAAGAGAAGGAGTGTATCCTGAATTATCTGAGTACAATCGTTTGTATCCCCATAAGAGAGAATCAGAGGGAGTTGTGTGATATGCACACAGAGGAGCAGGCAGTGTGAAGACAGAGCAGAGAGAAATGTAGCCACAAACCAAGGAAGGCCAACAACCACCAGAAGCTGGTCAAGAGTCAAGAGATGGACTCTCCTATGGAACCTCCAAGGACTAATACAGCCCTACTGACACCTTGGTTTTGGTCTTCAGACGTACAGAACTGTGAAGAAATTAATTCCTGTTGTTTTAAGCCACATAGTTTGGGACAGTTTGTTATGGTATACACAAGTAACTAATGCAAGCACCTTAAACATTGCATGGAAAAGTCATTTTTAAAGTGGAATATCCCTATTCCTATTATAATTAATGGTGCTCTAAGAGGGGTCTTGATCTACTTGGAAAAAAGCAAGATTCTGCCCCACACTAACAATTATTTTGGAAAAGTTACCCCTTTCAATTTCCCTATTTGTAAAATTGGGAAAATGACACTTCCCTACTTAACCCCACATGACTTGTACTGAGACTCAAATGAGAGAAGGTATATTGTTGTAGTCAGTAAATATTTATTGATGGCTATTGTATGCCAGGAACTATTCTAAGCACTTTATATAAGGGCTGTAACAGTGAACATGACAGACAAGTTACCTGCTGTCATTGAGCTTACATCCTAATGCAGTAAGCAGATAATATATAAGAAAGAATGCAAAAAATTATTTCAGATAGTGATAAGAACTATGTAAAAAAATAAGAGCAATGTGGTAAGAGTGCCTAGAAGAGGAGACATTACATTGGTTGATCAAGGAAGTCTTTTTTACAAAGCTTATACAGCTGAGACTTAAATTTTGAAAAAGACCAGCCATGTGAAAAACTGGAGTAAGAAATTTTGGGACAGTGGTCTTTGAAAAACAAGTAGCCACATCCTTTGTATGTTTGAGGACTAGAAAGCTTTGCATGAACTGAATGTGTTTGAAGAATAGGGAAAAAAAAAAGCCAGTGTGACTGAAGCAGAGAGGTCAGACAAGGTCAGAGTGATGGTCAAGGGCTGGATCGTGTAAGGCTTTGCAGACCACAATGAGGAGTTTGGATTTTTACTGTGGATGTAATGTACATCCATGATTTTTAAAAGATGGTATACTTGTGGGTAGAGAATGTAACGGAGAGCAAGAGATGAAGTTGAGAGACGTGTTAGGAGGCTATTGCAGGAATTCAGACTAGAGATAATGGTTAGATTCAAGGGAAGGCCATGTAGATCAAGAGAAGTGGACCAACTTAAGATATATTTGGACATAGAACCAACAGAACTTTTGATGAATTGGATATGGGAGATGAGAGACAGAGGAATTAAGAATGATTCGGTTTCGGGCCTTAGCAACTGGCAGATATTGATCAATGGAGGAAAACCTGTTCTGAACCTGTTAAATTCTAAATGCCTATTATATATATCCATGGGGAAATTTCAGTAGCCAATTTGATATACATCTGTAGCTTGCATGCGGGGAGGGGCGAATCAGAGATGGAGATACGAATTTGGAAGCCATCATCATGTAAATGGTATTTGCAGTCATAGGACAGATTACTTAGAGGGAAGGGGCATCCCAGGTGGCCCTAGTCTGCCAATGCAGGAGATGGAAGAGATGCCGATTTGATCCTGGGTTGGGAAGATCCTCTGGAGAAGGGCATAGCAATCCCACTCCAGTATTTTTGCCTGGAGAATCCCATAGACAGAGGAGCCTGCCAGACTACAGTCTATAAGATCGCAAAGTATCAGACACAACTGAAGTGACTTAGCACACACGCATGCAATCAGAGGGAAGAGAATACCCAGAATAAATCCTCTGATACTTTAATATTTAGAGGTCAAGCAGAGGAGGAGAAGCCAACAGAGACAGCTGAATTTGTGAGGCATCAATGAGATAGGAGAAACTCCTGGAAAATGTAAAGCCATGAAAGCCAAGAGGAAAAGGAGCAAATAAATGAGAAAAAGAGAATATGCACAAATATTTTCTCAGCTCCTGCTGTGTGCAAAGAACTCTATAGAAAATACAAGAGAAGTGTTCCCCATTTCAAGGACCTTACAGTTTTGGAAGGGAGATGAAAATATGCCCCATAAAAATAATACACAGTATATAGCCTTCTAACTGATCTATCTCCAGGTTTGCCTTTCTATCGATTTCCATAAGCCACAATGTTAATTTTCCCTAAAACAGCACCCTGGTCAGTTAAAACTGATCAGTTTTAAACCAAAACTAACGTGATCACAAGAACTTTCTTTGCCCGTGCAGTCAGTCCCCAAACATCATTCTAGCATTCAAGAAAAGACGGCCCCAGCTTCATTCCCCATTATTCCCTTTACAAAATCTCACAGCATTTTGTCCTGGCTGTTCACTTTAGCATTGATTTGCTCCTTTCCTGCTCTTATATGTATTTGGGGTATGTATCTTTTCTTTGTCCAGATCGTGAGCTCTTTGAAAACAGATATTAAGCCCAAGCTCCTTGCCTAGCCGTTCAGTTCAGTTCAGTCTCTCAGTCGTGTCCGATTCTTTGCAACCCCATGAACCACAGCACGCCAGGCCTCCCTGTCCATCACCATCTCCTGGAGTTCACTCAGACTCACGTCCACCGAGTCTGTGATGCCATCCAGCCATCTCATCCTTGGTCGTCCTCTTCTCCTCCTGCCCCTAATCCCTCCCAGCATCAGTCTTTTCCAATGAGTCAACTCTTCGCATGAGGTGGCCAAAGTACTGGAGTTTCAGCTTTAGCATCATTCCTTCCAAAGAAATCCCAGGGTTGATCTCCTTCAGAATGGACTGGTTGGATCTCCTTGCAGTTAGTAGATTAATTTATTAGCATTTTTTTTTCTGCAAAGTAGAAAAAGACCACCCAAATTTGGTCATAAAATACAGAACATGGAGCAAAATTTGAGTACCATAGAACTAGATTATGAATAATGAAAAATGGAAGAGGGATATGTCCAGGAACAGGGAACTAGTCTGAAACCAGATTACAAAAGGAATTTAGGCCAAACAAAGGGGTCCTGATGCTAACTTAGGGGAAACCTACTGTGGTTTTTGAGCAGGGTTCTTAAATATTTATATTTCAGAAATGAAATAATAAGGGGGATAAATAAGAATGGCCTCAAAATTACAACCAATGGAGCATTAGTGGGAATGAATTTTGGGAGGCAGCAATACCATCTGAACTGGCTCTATGAGAGATGACTGAGTGTCTGGGAGTGGTGAAAAGGCCATCAGAAGAGGTAAGATAGGGCCCACATATGAAGGGCTTGAAAGAAGGCAAAAGCATATGAACTGGGATCCCTAGGTTTTAATGCCTATTTCCCTACTTGGGCAGAGTCCTTTATTTCTAGAACCCAGTTTCCTTTTCCTAGGGTTTTCTTTAATTTCATGCAGCCATGAAATTAAAAGACTCTTGCTTCTTGTAAGAAAAGCTAAGACAAACCTAGACAGTGTATTAACAAGCAGAGACGTTACTTTGCCAACATAGGTCCATATAGTCAAAGCTATGGTCTTTCCTGTTTGACTGCTTCCAATTTGCCTTGATTCATCGACCTAACATTGCAGGTTCCTATGCGAGATGNGGGCATCCCAGGTGGCCCTAGTCTGCCAATGCAGGAGATGGAAGAGATGCCGATTTGATCCTGGGTTGGGAAGATCCTCTGGAGAAGGGCATAGCAATCCCACTCCAGTATTTTTGCCTGGAGAATCCCATAGACAGAGGAGCCTGCCAGACTACAGTCCATAAGATCGCAAAGTATCAGACACAACTGAAGTGACTTAGCACACACGCATGCAATCAGAGGGAAGAGAATACCCAGAATAAATCCTCTGATACTTTAATATTTAGAGGTCAAGCAGAGGAGGAGAAGCCAACAGAGACAGCTGAATTTGTGAGGCATCAATGAGATAGGAGAAACTCCTGGAAAATGTAAAGCCATGAAAGCCAAGAGGAAAAGGAGCAAATAAATGTGAAAAAGAGAATATGCACAAATATTTTCTCAGCTCCTGCTGTGTGCAAAGAACTCTATAGAAAATACAAGAGAAGTGTTCCCCATTTCAAGGACCTTACAGTTTTGGAAGGGAGATGAAAATATGCCCCATAAAAATAATACACAGTATATAGCCTTCTAACTGATCTATCTCCAGGTTTGCCTTTCTATCGATTTCCATAAGCCACAATGTTAATTTTCCCTAAAACAGCACCCTGGTCAGTTAAAACTGATCAGTTTTAAACCAAAACTAACGTGATCACAAGAACTTTCTTTGCCCGTGCAGTCAGTCCCCAAACATCATTCTAGCATTCAAGAAAAGACGGCCCCAGCTTCATTCCCCATTATTCCCTTTACAAAATCTCACAGCATTTTGTCCTGGTTGTTCACTTTAGCATTGATTTGCTCCTTTCCTGCTCTTATATGTATTTGGGGTATGTATCTTTTCTTTGTCCAGATCGTGAGCTCTTTGAAAACAGATATTAAGCCCAAGCTCCTTGCCTAGCCGTTCAGTTCAGTTCAGTCTCTCAGTCGTGTCCGATTCTTTGCAACCCCATGAACCACAGCACGCCAGGCCTCCCTGTCCATCACCATCTCCTGGAGTTCACTCAGACTCACGTCCACCGAGTCTGTGATGCCATCCAGCCATCTCATCCTTGGTCGTACTCTTCTCCTCCTGCCCCTAATCCCTCCCAGCATCAGTCTTTTCCAATGAGTCAACTCTTCGCATGAGGTGGCCAAAGTACTGGAGTTTCAGCTTTAGCATCATTCCTTCCAAAGAAATCCCAGGGTTGATCTCCTTCAGAATGGACTGGTTGGATCTCCTTGCAGTTAGTAGATTAATTTATTAGCATTTTTTTTTCTGCAAAGTAGAAAAAGACCACCCAAATTTGGTCATAAAATACAGAACATGGAGCAAAATTTGAGTACCATAGAACTAGATTATGAATAATGAAAAATGGAAGAGGGATATGTCCAGGAACAGGGAACTAGTCTGAAACCAGATTACAAAAGGAATTTAGGCCAAACAAAGGGGTCCTGATGCTAACTTAGGGGAAACCTACTGTGGTTTTTGAGCAGGGTTCTTAAATATTTATATTTCAGAAATGAAATAATAAGGGGGATAAATAAGAATGGCCTCAAAATTACAACCAATGGAGCATTAGTGGGAATGAATTTTGGGAGGCAGCAATACCATCTGAACTGGCTCTATGAGAGATGACTGAGTGTCTGGGAGTGGTGAAAAGGCCATCAGAAGAGGTAAGATAGGGCCCACATATGAAGGGCTTGAAAGAAGGCAAAAGCATATGAACTGGGATCCCTAGGTTTTAATGCCTATTTCCCTACTTGGGCAGAGTCCTTTATTTCTAGAACCCAGTTTCCTTTTCCTAGGGTTTTCTTTAATTTCATGCAGCCATGAAATTAAAAGACTCTTGCTTCTTGTAAGAAAAGCTAAGACAAACCTAGACAGTGTATTAACAAGCAGAGACGTTACTTTGCCAACATAGGTCCATATAGTCAAAGCTATGGTCTTTCCTGTTTGACTGCTTCCAATTTGCCTTGATTCATCGACCTAACATTGCAGGTTCCTATGCGAGATGNAGGCCTCCCTGTCCATCACCATCTCCTGGAGTTCACTCAGACTCACGTCCACCGAGTCTGTGATGCCATCCAGCCATCTCATCCTTGGTCGTACTCTTCTCCTCCTGCCCCTAATCCCTCCCAGCATCAGTCTTTTCCAATGAGTCAACTCTTCGCATGAGGTGGCCAAAGTACTGGAGTTTCAGCTTTAGCATCATTCCTTCCAAAGAAATCCCAGGGTTGATCTCCTTCAGAATGGACTGGTTGGATCTCCTTGCAGTTAGTAGATTAATTTATTAGCATTTTTTTTTCTGCAAAGTAGAAAAAGACCACCCAAATTTGGTCATAAAATACAGAACATGGAGCAAAATTTGAGTACCATAGAACTAGATTATGAATAATGAAAAATGGAAGAGGGATATGTCCAGGAACAGGGAACTAGTCTGAAACCAGATTACAAAAGGAATTTAGGCCAAACAAAGGGGTCCTGATGCTAACTTAGGGGAAACCTACTGTGGTTTTTGAGCAGGGTTCTTAAATATTTATATTTCAGAAATGAAATAATAAGGGGGATAAATAAGAATGGCCTCAAAATTACAACCAATGGAGCATTAGTGGGAATGAATTTTGGGAGGCAGCAATACCATCTGAACTGGCTCTATGAGAGATGACTGAGTGTCTGGGAGTGGTGAAAAGGCCATCAGAAGAGGTAAGATAGGGCCCACATATGAAGGGCTTGAAAGAAGGCAAAAGCATATGAACTGGGATCCCTAGGTTTTAATGCCTATTTCCCTACTTGGGCAGAGTCCTTTATTTCTAGAACCCAGTTTCCTTTTCCTAGGGTTTTCTTTAATTTCATGCAGCCATGAAATTAAAAGACTCTTGCTTCTTGTAAGAAAAGCTAAGACAAACCTAGACAGTGTATTAACAAGCAGAGACGTTACTTTGCCAACATAGGTCCATATAGTCAAAGCTATGGTCTTTCCTGTTTGACTGCTTCCAATTTGCCTTGATTCATCGACCTAACATTGCAGGTTCCTATGCGAGATGTAAGAGTGAACGTCGACATTCTAGGAATCAGTGAACTAAAATGGACTGGAATGGGTGAATTTAACTCAGATGACCATTATATCTACTACTGTGGGCAGGAATCCCTTAGAACAAATGGAGTAGCTATCATGGTCAACAGAAGTGTCTGAAATGCAGTACTTGGATGCAATCTCATGAATGACAGAATGATCTCTGTGCGTTTCCAAGGCAAACCATTCAATTTCACGGTAATCCAAGTCTATGCCCCAACCAGTAATGCTGAAGAAGCTAAAGTTGAATGGTTCTATGAAGACCTACAAGATCTTTTAGAACTAACACCCCCAAAAGTTGTCCTTTTCATTACAGGGGATTGGAATGCAAAAGTAAGGAAGTCAAGAAGCACCTGGAGTAACAGGCAAATTTGGCCTTGGAATACGGAATGAAGCTGGGCAAAGGCTAATAGAGTTTTGCCAAGAGAACTCACTGGTCATAGCAAACACTCTCTTCCAACAACACAAGAGAAGACTCTACACATGGACATCACCAGATGGTCAACACCAAAATCAGATTGATTATATTCTTTGCAGCCAAAGATGGAGAAGCTCTATATAGTCANCAAGAGGAGACTCTACACATGGACATCACCAGATGGTCAACACCAAAATCAGATTGATTATATTCTTTGCAGCCAAAGATGGAGAAGCTCTATACAGTCAGCAAAAATAAGACCTGGAGCTGACTGTGGCTCAGATCATGAACTCCTTATTGCCAAATTCAGACTTAAATTGAAGAAAGTAGGCAAACCACTAGACCATTCAGGTATGACCTAAATCAAATCCCTTATGATTATACAGTGGAAGTGAGAAATAGATTTAAGGGACTATCTGATAGATAGTGCCTGATGAACTATGGACAGAGGTTTGTGACTTGTACACGAGACAAGGATTAAGACCATCCCCATGGAAAAGAAATGCAAAAAAGCAAAATGGCTGTCTGAGGAGGCCATACAAATAGCTGTGAAAAGAAGAGAGGCGAAAAGCAAAGGAGAGAAGGAAAGATAAGCATCTGAATGCAGAGTTCTAAAGAATAGCAAGAAGAGATAAGAAAACCTTCCTCAGTGATCAATGCAAAGAAATAGAGAAAAACAATAGAATGGGAACAACTAGAGATCTCTTCAAGAAAATTAGAGATACCAAGGGAACATTATACACAAAGAGGTGCTCGATAAAGGACAGAAATGGTCTGGACCTAACAGAAGCAGAGGATATTAAGAAGAGGTGGCAAGAATACACGGAAGAACTGTACAAAAAAGATCTTCATGACCCAGATAATCACGATAATGTGATCACTCACCTAGAGCCAGACATCCTGGAATGAGAAGTCAAGTGGGCCTTAGGAAGTATCACTATGAAGAAAGCTAGTGGAGGTGATGGAATTTCAGCTGAGCTATTTCAAATCCTAAAAGATGATGCTGTGAAAGTGCTGTATTCAATATGCCAGCAAATTTGGAAAACTCAGCAGTGGCCATAGGACTGGAAAAGGTCA
>SJYW01054433.1:58242-86464 GCA_006410735.1 Raphicerus campestris | reverse complement strand
GATGTTCAAGCTGGTTTTAGAAAAGGCAGAGGAACCAGAGATCAAATTGCCAACATCCTGGATCATGGAAAAAGCAAGAGAGTTCCAGAGAAACATCTATTTCTGCTTTATTGACTATGCCAAAGCCTTTGACTGTGTGGATCACAGTAAACTGTGGAAAATTCTGAAAGAGATGGGAATACCAGAACACCTGACCTGCCTCTTGAGAAACCTATATCAGGTCTGGAACCAACAATTAGAACTGGACATGGAACAACACAGACTGGTTCCAAATAGGAAAAGGAGTACATCAAGGCTGTATATTGTCACCCTGCTTATTTAACTTCTATGCAGAGTACATCATGAGAAACACTGGGCTGGAGGAAGCACAAGCTGGAATCAAGATTGCCAGGAGAAATATCAGTAACCTCAGATATACAGATGACACCACCCTTATGGCAGAAAGTGAAGAGGAACTAAAAAGCCTCTTGATGAAAGTGAAAGAGGAGAGTGAAAAAGTTGGCTTAAAGCTCATTATTCAGAAAATGAAGGTCATGGCATCTGGTCCCATCACTTCATGGGAAATAGATGGGGAAAACAGTGGCAGACTTTTTTTTTTTTTGGCTCCAGAATCACTGCAGATGGTGATTGCAGCCATGAAATTACAAGACGCTTACTCCTTGGAAAGAAAGTTATGACCAACCTAGATAGCATCTTCAAAAGCAGAGACATTACTTTGCCAACAAATGTCCATCTAGTCAAGGCTATGGTTTTTCCATTGGTCATGTATGGATGTGAGAGTTGGACTGTGAAGAAAGCTGAGCGCTGAAGAATTGATGCTTTTGAACTGTGGTGTTGGAAAGACTCTTGAGAGTCCTTTGGACTGCAAGGAGATCCAACCAGTCCATTTTAAAAGAGATCAGTCCTGGGTGTTCTTTGGAGGGATGTGATGCTAAAGCTGAAACTCCAGTACTTTGGCCACCTCATGCCAATAGTTGACTCATTGAAAATGACTCTGATGCTGGGATGGATTGGGGGCAGGAGGAAAAGGGGACAACAAAGGATGAAATGGCTGGATGGCATCACCAACTCGATGGAGGTGAGTTTGAGTGAACTCCAGGAGCTGGTGATGGACAGGGAGGCCTGGTGTGCTACAATTCATGGGGTCGGAAAGAGTCGGACACGACTGAGCGACTGGACTGAACTGAACTGATGGTCTTTCCAGTTATCATGTATAGATGTGACAGTTGGACCATAAAGGCTGAGTGCCAAAGAATTGATGCTTTTGAACTGTGGTGCTGGAGAAGACTCCTGAGAGTCCCTTGGACAGCAATGAGATCAAACCTAGTCAATCTTAAAGGAAATCAACCATGAATATTTATTGGAGGGATTGATGCTGAAACTGAGGCTCTAGTACTTTGTCTACCTTATGCAAAGAGCTGACTCATTGGAAAAGATCCTGATGCTGGGAAAGACTAAAGGCAGGAAGAGAAGGGAATGACAGAGAACAAGATAGTTTGATATCATCACCAACTGAGTGGACATAAATTTTAGCAAACCCTGGGAGATGGTGAAGGACACGGAAGCCTGATGTGGGGTTGCAAAGAGTTGGACACAAGTGAGTGACTGAGCAACAATGGTTTTCTTTAGCTGTACATGTTTTCATTTTCTATAATACTATGACCTCTTACAGTGTTTCTCAAACCTTGACTGCACACTAGTCACTTGAAGAGCTTTAAAAGCTGTTAATGTCTGGATCCAACTCTGAGAGATTTGGTATGTCTAGTCTTAGATGCAGCCTGGACTTGAAGAGTTTTAAAATATTCCCCCAGGAGACTATACTGTGCAGCCAAAGTTGAGATCAAACTGATGTAGAAAATAGTGAAGCACTAAAATTATTTTAAGAATGATAATAATACATTGTGTTGCAGTGGGGAGTGTTTTAAAAGAGACCAATATGAGTACACAGCTAAGAAGGAAAAGATTCTAGAACAACTGGAATTTTTCAATCATTCAGGAGGAACAATTGCTAAGGCAAACCTTAGCATGCATGCAGTGACACTGTAGGAAAGATGAATGTAGGAAGATTATTATTTAGAGGGAAGTAACACAAGGACTTAGTAATTGAATGTCATACCTGATCAAAAGGAAAGAGAAAATGTAGAGTCAAGTTTCTAGTATAGAAGAATAGTGGAATCCTTAGCAAAACTAGTTATGAAATAGTTGGATAATCAATATTATTGATAATAATTTGGTAATTGACATTATGTAATTACTACATCAGGGACTATGCTATGTGCTTTACATACATTATCTTATTTAATCTTTACAACTCTGTAAATACAGCTATTCCCACTTCATAGATTCAGAAACTAAGAAGAGAGAACAGTTAAATTTGCCCAGAGTTACAGAGTAAGTGGCAGAGAAGATATTTGTACTAAATGGTCTATTCCTTTTCCTTATAATAGGAAGATGATCGGTTAATACCAAGTCTGTTGAACTTGAACAAATAACAAAAAAGAAAACTGGCTATAAGAGGCCATGAATGCATGTTCAGTTGTACTGTACTGCCAGGCTCCTCGGTCCATGGAATTTCCCAGACAAGAATACTGGAGTGGGTTGCCATTTTCTACTCCAGAGGGTCTTCTACGTCAAGGGATTCTTCTACGTCAAGGGATCTTCCCAACCCAAGGATCAAACCAGTCTCTTGTGTCTCCTGCAACTGGCAGGCAGATTCTTTTATCACTGCACAACCTGGCCTGAGTGAATCAAGTCAGTTTCACTGTGGTGGAATTTCAGGCCAGTATTGCCATATTTTAAGATTTTTTTTTTCATGAAAAGATGGAAATCTAGATTTGTATGGAACAATTTCATAAAATTTCAATGTCAACTAATGCAAATGTTTAAAATTACTGTGTGGCCTAAATATGGCTACAAGTTTGTGTCACAGGCATTAGAAACTCAAGATCTGAGCTAGAGATGTATGGGGAATCCTTAAGCACAGAGGATAGCAGACACTTTAGAAGTTAGAATGTTATAATAATAAACGACATTTGATATTATTAAAATAATGCAATTATCTGTAAGTTAACAACTCAGGACTCTAAGATCCTCTCAATCTTTAGAAAACTGACAAAATATGTGTTAAAACTAGCAGATTGAAGTGGGTGTATTTAAAATTCAATTTCCTATAAACTGAAAGCTAAATTCCAGATGACTTGAATTTTCATACATCCAGGATGTGATGGAAACATTTCAAAATATGAATATATCTCCCACCTACTGAAAGGTAATTGAAAGATTATATTTTATCCCTATTTCTACTTTACTTCTCTTAGCCCAGTTTCTACATACTCTCATCCTTCAAAAGCCCATAGCAAAGGGGTTCACAATCAGAAAAGATTAAATACAAGATTAAGTAAACCTCTTTTATGTTTAATTATTGAGTTTCAAGTTCCTCAAAAGACTATCCAGTGACTTCCCTGGTGGTCCAGTGGCTAAGACTCTGCACTCCCATGGCAAGGGCCCTGGGTTCCATCCCTGGTCAGGGAACTGGATTCCATATGCTGCAATTAAAAGATTCCACATGCTGCAACCAAGACCAAATGCAGACAAATGAATAAATATATTTTTTAAAAGACCATCTATAGGCGTTAGGGTTCAGTATATTATTCTCTTTGAAGTCTAACCTAGTATAGTGCTTTTAAACACTATTCTATCAGATTAATATCATGAAGAATGTAACCCAGTTATGTAAAACAAAAATCAAATATATGAAAACATTTTTGCAAACTGTAAAGCCCTATAGAAATTATTTTGAAATATTATGTGTTATTTTGAAGCTAAAGGGTCCTGAAATTACAAAGTGGATGCTCTCCTATTTGAAATAAAATTTTTGTCTTTTCCTAAAAATATAGTTTACTTTTTTCCTTTAACATGTAACTAACTCCAAGGGTGGGAATATCCAGTTCTCAAAGTTCAAGTGAAATTGGCTTAATAGCAAAATAACTTTAGAAAAATATGAAGGGGAATGATCAGCCTAATAATATATGGCAAAGATCTAAAGATGTTACAAACGTTCAGGGCCCCACCACACCCTTCCATATTCGTCCTAAGGAAAACAGGCACCTCTCTTGAAAATCATATGAAGGACTAGGTACTTTCAACCCCAAAAGCTGTTTTCACACGTCAAACATGTTGGAAACCTTGAAAATCCTGGACTTTTTGGACTTTCTTTAAAGGTTATCCATGTTAAAACAAAACATATATATATGGTTTCTCTCTTTAGATTACACATTGTATCAAGAACAAAATTCAAAATGAAAATGGGGGCATTTCTGTTGTTTTAAGTATATGGAAACATGACTCCATTTTTGTATAGCTAAAATGTCGCATACGATGGAACACTTCATCTTACCCTTCCTCTCCCTTAAAACATTATTAGCTGAGAAGTATAAATAGTTCAGCCTGACGCCTTTGAAAAGCCTAATCCTATTTGTTACAGTGGACCTTACATAAAATGGAAAATACAGTCTTCAACGTGCTTTAAGAAAACAAATCAAGAGCTGGCAATTAAAATCCTCCAGACGCCTGCGCTCCGCAAACACTTCTAAAGAATTCTGGTATATTCTGGGTCTTTTTCCGTGACTGTTGGACGGACATTCCTTTGGGGAAATCTTTCTCCACAGTGAGGTACGAAGACGATAAACCCCTTCCTTTCATCCTTTTCTCATTCACCCAGTAGGGGATGGGATAAACAGGGAGATGAATAAAGCTTTCGTAACGCACTGAGGTGCACCGTCCAGTCTCCTGAACCACGCACTCAGGGCTTCCCGACCCAAAGGCGAAGCCGAGCACCTGAAGACCAAAGATTCCCGGCGCTGCGCCCCAGGGGCGCCAGGCCTTAGCGCTGCAGGCCAGTCCCAGGGAGGCTCAGCCTGCGAGGGGCAATCTCGGCTTCCCGGGGGCGCCAGGAAAATCAGTGCTCGCACACGGCAAGGAACGGAATCGGGCCGGGTGGAAGAGCGAGTTTCCTCGCCACATTCCCGGTGAGAAAAGGAGGTGGAGAAGCTGAGGGCTGCATATCTCGAACACGGGATACGGTCCCCGGGAACAAAGAGACAGGAGGAAGACGAGGCAGCCACACCAACGCAGACTCAGAGGATTCTACGAGTTTACGCAAGCGAGCCGCATCTCGACTGTCCCCAGTTCCCCTTACGCCACTGGCTTGCTCTCAGAGCCTTCGCGAATATGGCTTTGCGCACTGCGGCGGGGCTGCACCGCAACCGAGCTTGGCCATGTGGCTCCTCCCCGCCGCCCTGCGCCGATTGGCGGTAGACAGAAGCCAAGCTGCTGATTGGGTAGCGAAGGAGCCATTCAGGGCGGCTCTGGTGGGTTCGGCTGCCCTAGAGTGATAAGTTCGGCTTCAGACACGCCTCAGCGCCAGCAGCGAGTCGGAGCTCTATGGAGGTGGCGGCGAGTATCGGGTTGTGGCTGCAGCAGCGACTCTTCTGAGCTGTTTCAAGCCGGTTCCGACTCCTTCCTCCCCCTTCCCTCCCCCTTTTTTGTTTTCCGTTCCCCTTCCCCCTCCCTTCCCCGTCCCCGACGACCGGATCCTGAGGAGGCAGCTGCGGTAGCAGCTGCTGAGTTCTCGGTGAAGGTGAGTGGAGCTGCCGCCGGCGCTGCCGCCGAGTGGAGCGCTCTAAAATGGCCGCCGTCCCTGGCCGCTTCTTCCTGAGCAGTACAAAATGGCGGCCACAGGCGGAGCCGGGCGGGGCGACCCTTTTTTAGCGTTTCCTTCGGGCTTCTGGCAGCTGAAAATTCCTCGTCTTTGTTCTCCCTTCCCGTCGCTGAAGGAGTAGGAGGAAGTCGGCAGCCCTGGCGGTCTACGGCTGTCTTCGTGGTTGTCGGTGGCCGTCCTCCGCGGAGCCCGGGCCGGGCCGGGCCGGGCCAAGGCGCGGGTGTGCTCGGACGCGGAGAGAGCGTGGCCGGGCGGCGCGCGCGGCGGGGACGGGCGGGGGCGGGGGGCCCGGCCGTTGGCGCGGGACCAGCCGAGCCGGAGGAGTCCCGGAGCCCAGCCTTCCGGCGGGGAGGAAGTGTGTGGAGCCGGGGCCGGCGGGGAGCGGTGGGGCTGCCCTTGGTGGGAGAGCGGAGGGCCTGCCCGGCGAGCCCCGCCTGCGACGGGAGAAGGGGGGGAAATGAGGGTTTCTGAGCTTTTGTCGATTGGGCAGGGAGCGGCGAGGCGGCTGTCAGTCCCTCGGGGATTTATGGGTGGGAGGGGGCCGCTGGAGGCGGCGGCGGGTGGGAAGGAGGCTGCCTTTCTGCCCGAGAACAAAGAGCCAGGCTCCTAGTCGCGGGGGCGGCTTCTGCTCCTCCCCGAGGTTTGCCGCCGGCGGCTTCGGTAGGAGGCTGTCGGAAGCACTTCCCTAACTCGGGCCTGGGTGGGAGGAATCCACTGCTCTTTTGTTCCCAGGAAGGGGGAAATGGGGCGGAGGTTCCTGCTGCCATGTTGTGGCCCTGGTCTTCCGCCTGCCTGATGTCAGCCGTTGTGCGACTCGGGTCTCCCCCTCAGGCCCTCTGCGCCCAGTTAAGGGGCGGACAGTGGGGAAAGCCGCCTTACTCAGTGTGGCTCGTCGTTGAGGCAGTAAAATCTATTACAGCGTTTTCACATGGTGTGCCCGTTTGCTAACAGATTTTTCCACAATTGATCTCCGTACTCCGCTATAAAGGAGGCAGAAAGTGGCTTTTTCAAAGATTGATTCTGTCTCTATGTAGGCACTTCCTGCGTCCTTGAACACAAGTGAATTTCCAAGTGGCCGACCAAATTTTACTGTTGATTTGTGTTTTGAGTACGTTCTACTTTAGTCTTAGGAGACCTTACGTTCAATCAACTGCAGTGTCAGGCTGAAACATTGTAACTGAAGGAGGGTTTACAGATTTTTTTGTATGTTAGCGGTGACTAATTTTGGTACTCTTTCTCATTCTAGGTTTTTCATTTCTCCCATCCTCTTCCCTCCCCACCCCATCCATTAATATTATTCTTTTGAAGATTCTTCGTTGTCAAGCCGCCAAAGTGGAGAGTGCGATCGCAGAAGGGGGTGCTTCTCGTTTCAGGTATGTGTAGATTTTGTTTTGGCAATTATTAGGACCGAAAGAATAACCACACCAAATAGTTCTGACTTGATTGTGCTGCAGGATTAATTTATAATGTGCATGCACATTTCTTTAAAGCCCTTAAATTTCCACTGTTTTCTGTGTGCTATCTGAAGAATAAATGTAATTACTTGGCTTTCCATTGGGCCTACAGTCTTTATCTGTGATGTACTTACTGTAATGCAGAATAATTAAAGAGATCCTATATCTGTTTTGAGTGAAACATACTTGGGGTGTACTTTTTTCTTTAAAAAAAGTTTTTCTTTTAAACAGTGCTTCTTCGGGCGGAGGAGGAAGTAGGGGTGCACCTCAGCACTATCCCAAGACTGCTGGCAACAGGTATAGTAAACAGTGAAAAGAGTGACTTACATAACAGACTGAGGTTAATGGTCTTTCTAACATTACAACATACAGTTAATAGGACATCAGCAATCCTAATCTTAATGGGCTTGATTTCTGCTACATATTCTAAATATAGAGTATCAGTTCTTGATTATTCTTTAGCCACATCATCTAATAAGAGTTGAGGCTCTCAAACTGCTGTTTTATTCTCTTACTCTGGATTATTTTAAACAATGTTATTTCCTCAAACGTTCATATGAATTTATAGTAATAAATCTGGAAGTGTATAACATGATCATGAGACATTAGAAAATGGTGGTTTTCACTATGGATCCTGGTCCAGCATCACTGGCATCACCTGTGAGCTTACTAGAGATGCACATTAATCAAGCCTTAACCTTGAGCCACTACAGCAGAGACTGGGCTGGGCCTGGGACTTCCTTTAACAAATTCTTCAGATTATTCTGATGCGCTAATTAAGAGTTGCTTGGTTGTAAGGGAGTTGAGAAAACCTAAACTGTTTTTTCTGTTTAGAAGGATTTTTGATCTGTATGATACTTGATGTGTGACTGGATACTGTGCTTAAGTTGTCTTATTTTAATTCTCTTAATAATTTTTACTAGCGAGTTCCTGGGGAAAACCCCAGGGCAAAACGCTCAGAAATGGATTCCTGCACGAAGCACTAGACGAGATGACAACTCCGCAGCAAACAACTCCGCAAATGAAAAAGAACGACATGATGCAATCTTCAGGAAAGTAAGAGGGTAAGTTTATTAGGTCTGTTTTGTCTTTTAAAAGGAGGGGAGACTGGATTAACTGCTTCTCTTGTGTGTATGCTATATTACTTGAAGGCAGTGTTCATAACTCTTAAGGGAAATGCCAGTGTTGACAGTTTTAGGTTGAAAATCAGCACATCACTGTTTGGGGCTCAGTTAGTTGCTTTTGGTCATTAGATTAAAATGCAGAAGCTTAGTGTGCTGACATGTTCTGTACCCGGTGTGTAAGCCAGTGATGGCAAAACATAACAGTTTAGCTCCTGTATCTAGCCTCAATATTAAGGAGGGAGGCTCTTGATCTGGGTTTTGAGAATGAGATTTTCTCCAATAGCCGGGAACTCCCACCAGTTAAATAGGTGTTCTTAAATAAGTTTACTTCACCATCGCTTTGGTTAGATGGGTAAGAAAAATGTCTTGATGTTAAAGGGGAAAGTGATGAAAGGGGAAAAGCATAATTTAAAGGCTATTTTTTAACTCAGTAATTTTGTATGTTGCTGATACCTAGTCTGATTCCTTTTTCATAGCATATTAAATAAGCTTACTCCTGAGAAGTTTGACAAGCTATGCCTTGAGCTCCTCAATGTGGGTGTAGAGTCTAAACTCATCCTTAAAGGGGTCATACTGCTGGTAAGTTAAATGTTGGCTTAACTGAAAGGAGGAGGAAAATACTTAGAACCCAGGTTGGGTTTTGAGTGGTTTTTTGTTGTTTACTTTTGTTTTTATACACTTCATTGTTGATTCTAAAACTGAGGTGTGAGTTAAGTGTATGTATATTTGAACACTTTTTTTTAATTACCTTTGATGATATCAGACTTAAGAGGTCAATTTGAAATGGTTTATACTGTGCTACTGCTAAGTTGCCTCAGTCGTGTCCGACTCTGCAACCCCATAGGCAGCAGCCCACCAGGCTCCCCCGTCCCTGGGATTCTCCAGGCAAGAACACTGAAGTGGGTTGCCATTTCCTTCTCCAGTGCATGAAAGTGAAAAACGAAAGTGAAGTCGCTCAGTCCTGTCTGACTCTTTGCGACCCCTTGGACTGCAGCCTACCAGGCTCCTCTGTCTGTGGGATTTTCCAGGCAAGAGTACTGGAGTGGGTTGCCATTGCCTGGGACTCGGGGTTGCTTTGTTTTTCCTTTTGTGAAAAATACCACATTTTGGAAATGTTAGTTCTATGGTGATTCCATTTTTCCAAGGTAATTTCAACTCCCCAGAGGAGAGGGTTTTACTAGTATGGGATATATGCAATTAGACTTTTTTGGTACTCTATAATAGCCAACATTTAAGTGCTTACATTTTTCCAGCCTGTGTGCTGAGCACTTTACATACCTCATCAAAAGAGATGTGCTTATTTCCAGGTTACCAGTGAGGCATTTGTATAGGGAATTTGTCAGAAGTTTGTTGTGTGATTCAAGATCCTTAAGACTCCAAGGAAGTATTGTTATAAAGAAAGGTTTTTTTTTAAGTTGTCATATTTAATTTTTTTTAATGGCATATTTTCTGTAGATTGTGGACAAAGCCCTAGAAGAGCCAAAGTATAGCTCACTGTATGCTCAGCTATGTCTGCGATTGGCAGAAGATGCACCAAACTTTGATGGCCCAGCAGCAGAGGGTCAACCAGGACAGAAGCAAAGCACAGTAAGTGGGCGTGTGTGCTTGCTTATTTTAAGTTGATTTGGAAGGTTTTATTATCAAACCCTGACAAATGTCTTTTGTTTCTTAACAGACATTCAGACGCCTCCTAATTTCCAAATTACAAGATGAATTTGAAAACCGAACCAGAAATGTTGATGGTGAGAATTTAATACTTAGTAGTACTGTGTAGGGCTTCCCTGGTGGCTCAGATGGTAAAGAATCTGTCTGCAATGCAGAAGACCTGGGTTTGATTCCTGGGTTGGGAAGATAGCCTGGAGAAAGGAATGGCAACCCACTCCAGTATTCTTGCCTGTAGAATCCCATGGACAGAGGAGCCTGGTGGGCTATAGTCTGTGCAATCACAAAGAGTAGGACATGACAGAGTGACTAATACACAGTACTGCATATGTTCAACTTAATTCTGAATGTTAATTTTATTCTTCTTTTTAGTCTATGATAAGCGTGAAAATCCCCTCCTCCCTGAGGAGGAGGAACAGAGAGCTATTGCCAAGATCAAGATGTTGGGGAACATCAAATTCATTGGAGAACTTGGAAAGCTTGATCTTATTCATGAATCTATCCTTCATAAGTGCATCAAAACAGTAAGTAATGTTTGTGAATTTAAGCTTTCATTAATCACCATGTACATCATTTTGGGGATATAGGAGTCAGTTGCAGTTTTGCCATCTGAGACTTAGTGTGCTAAATATTTTAGGTTGCTGGCAAAACTATTTAAATGTTGTAAATAGGGAAGTATGCAGTGTATTTTGCAGGATAGGGATAGACCTGATTGATTCCCTACTTAGGTTTAAATTGCTCAATTTGGAGAAATTTTTTTAACAGAAACCAGATAAGAATAGTATGCTAGACACTAGGAACTGTATGCGTTAGTGGAAACTTATGGAAAAGTGCTATATCTAAACCAAGAAAAATTTGTAAACAACATGGCATTTATTTCTTTTGGTAGCTTTTGGAAAAAAAGAAGAGAGTCCAACTCAAAGATATGGGAGAGGATTTGGAGTGCCTCTGTCAGATAATGAGGACAGTGGGGCCTAGATTAGACCATGAACGAGCCAAGGTATGTGTGTTGCTGACAGAAATAGTGTAAATAGCCTGTCGTGATTGTATTAAAATCAGACAGCTTATTTGGTGATACAGAGGATTGCCTCTAGTCGTTAACTTTGATGATATCTAGAAGTCTTAAGCAGTACACATTTTTATTTTTCTCTTTTAGTCCTTAATGGATCAGTACTTTGCCCGAATGTGCTCCTTGATGTTAAGTAAGGAATTGCCGGCGAGGATTCGTTTCCTGCTGCAGGTAAAATTGTTTTCTTTAGGTGTGTTGGTAAGCTGACTGTTGTTTAGGAGTACTGAAATAATATTTATTTAAAACTTTCTATATTAAAGGATACCGTAGAGTTGCGAGAACACCATTGGGTTCCTCGCAAAGCTTTTCTTGACAATGGACCAAAGACGATCAATCAAATCCGTCAAGATGCAGTAAAAGTAAGTTTTGCTTTGCTTTATAATCATTAAGTGGGTGTTGTGTTTATAATGGCACAAAAACCCTATTAAAACATCTTTATTTGAGACTATCTTGTCTTACCAATAGAGCTTACTGTTTTTGCTGTCTGTATTCTCTTTTGAGAATAAGTTGTTTATAGAGAATACATCAATGGCATTCTTATCCAGAGAAGTATTTCTGGTTTTCCTGCTGTAAGAATTTTCACTTTATATAAGTGTCTAGAAGTAAGTGTTTATTCACTTTATTTCTGAAGGATCTAGGAGTCTTTATTCCTGCTCCTATGGCTCAAGGGATGAGAAGTGACTTCTTTCTGGAGGGACCGTTTATGCCACCCAGGATGAAAATGGATAGGGACCCACTTGGAGGACTTGCTGATATGTTTGGACAAATGCCAGGTGATTTTGAACAACAGATGGTTTGGTTGCATTAAATAATGAGTTTAACAGTTTTAATAATAAAGAGTTCTTCGTGTCTATATTTTAAGGAAGCGGAATTGGTACTGGTCCAGGAGTTATCCAGGATAGATTTTCACCCACCATGGGGCGCCATCGGTCAAATCAGCTCTTCAATGGCCATGGGGGACACATCATGCCTCCCACACAGTCGCAGTTTGGGGAGATGGGAGGCAAGTTTATGAAAAGCCAGGTAAGAATACATTTAAGGATATTCAGGCAACAAGTAATTACATTTTGGAATACATATGATTACTTTTTTTTTAAGTGTAAATGTTACAGGCTTAAAAAACCTGAAAACGTTTTTCTAAACCAAATTTATATCTGTGATAGTTATTTCAAACTGGGTGAAATGATTATTACTAAGATTAGTAAAGTATTAGTAAAAATCACATCACTTTATTTGACAGTTAGGTTAGAATTTTATTCTTCAGTTTCATCTTTTACTTTCTCTGGGCAAATGCAATTAAGCTTTCTTGTGGCTTGGCTTCATCACTTTGGTACTTGATTACCATAATGTGTGGACCCCTTTTTATCTAGACTTTTATTTCTCTCTTTCTGAAATAGGGGCTAAGCCAGCTCTACCATAACCAGAGTCAGGGACTCTTATCCCAGCTGCAAGGACAGTCGAAGGATATGCCACCTCGGTTTTCTAAAAAAGGACAGCTTAATGCAGATGAGGTACATTTGCCTATGTTATTTATAAACCATAGTTTGTCAATTCAGAAATCTCTTGCCCGATGATTATAAAAAAAAGACGCATTNGAGCCAGGCTCCTAGTCGCGGGGGCGGCTTCTGCTCCTCCCCGAGGTTTGCCGCCGGCGGCTTCGGTAGGAGGCTGTCGGAAGCACTTCCCTAACTCGGGCCTGGGTGGGAGGAATCCACTGCTCTTTTGTTCCCAGGAAGGGGGAAATGGGGCGGAGGTTCCTGCTGCCATGTTGTGGCCCTGGTCTTCCGCCTGCCTGATGTCAGCCGCTGTGCGACTCGGGTCTCCCCCTCAGGCCCTCTGCGCCCAGTTAAGGGGCGGACAGTGGGGAAAGCCGCCTTACTCAGTGTGGCTCGTCGTTGAGACAGTAAAATCTATTACAGCGTTTTCACATGGTGTGCCCGTTTGCTAACAGATTTTTCCACAATTGATCTCCGTACTCCGCTATAAAGGAGGCAGAAAGTGGCTTTTTCAAAGATTGATTCTGTCTCTATGTAGGCACTTCCTGCGTCCTTGAACACAAGTGAATTTCCAAGTGGCCGACCAAATTTTACTGTTGATTTGTGTTTTGAGTACGTTCTACTTTAGTCTTAGGAGACCTTACGTTCAATCAACTGCAGTGTCAGGCTGAAACATTGTAACTGAAGGAGGGTTTACAGATTTTTTTGTATGTTAGCGGTGACTAATTTTGGTACTCTTTCTCATTCTAGGTTTTTCATTTCTCCCATCCTCTTCCCTCCCCACCCCATCCATTAATATTATTCTTTTGAAGATTCTTCGTTGTCAAGCCGCCAAAGTGGAGAGTGCGATCGCAGAAGGGGGTGCTTCTCGTTTCAGGTATGTGTAGATTTTGTTTTGGCAATTATTAGGACCGAAAGAATAAGCACACCAAATAGTTCTGACTTGATTGTGCTGCAGGATTAATTTATAATGTGCATGCACATTTCTTTAAAGCCCTTAAATTTCCACTGTTTTCTGTGTGCTATCTGAAGAATAAATGTAATTACTTGGCTTTCCATTGGGCCTACAGTCTTTATCTGTGATGTACTTACTGTAATGCAGAATAATTAAAGAGATCCTATATCTGTTTTGAGTGAAACATACTTGGGGTGTACTTTTTTCTTTAAAAAAAGTTTTTCTTTTAAACAGTGCTTCTTCGGGCGGAGGAGGAAGTAGGGGTGCACCTCAGCACTATCCCAAGACTGCTGGCAACAGGTATAGTAAACAGTGAAAAGAGTGACTTACATAACAGACTGAGGTTAATGGTCTTTCTAACATTACAACATACAGTTAATAGGACATCAGCAATCCTAATCTTAATGGGCTTGATTTCTGCTACATATTCTAAATATAGAGTATCAGTTCTTGATTATTCTTTAGCCACATCATCTAATAAGAGTTGAGGCTCTCAAACTGCTGTTTTATTCTCTTACTCTGGATTATTTTAAACAATGTTATTTCCTCAAACGTTCATATGAATTTATAGTAATAAATCTGGAAGTGTATAACATGATCATGAGACATTAGAAAATGGTGGTTTTCACTATGGATCCTGGTCCAGCATCACTGGCATCACCTGTGAGCTTACTAGAGATGCACATTAATCAAGCCTTAACCTTGAGCCACTACAGCAGAGACTGGGCTGGGCCTGGGACTTCCTTTAACAAATTCTTCAGATTATTCTGATGCGCTAATTAAGAGTTGCTTGGTTGTAAGGGAGTTGAGAAAACCTAAACTGTTTTTTCTGTTTAGAAGGATTTTTGATCTGTATGATACTTGATGTGTGACTGGATACTGTGCTTAAGTTGTCTTATTTTAATTCTCTTAATAATTTTTACTAGCGAGTTCCTGGGGAAAACCCCAGGGCAAAACGCTCAGAAATGGATTCCTGCACGAAGCACTAGACGAGATGACAACTCCGCAGCAAACAACTCCGCAAATGAAAAAGAACGACATGATGCAATCTTCAGGAAAGTAAGAGGGTAAGTTTATTAGGTCTGTTTTGTCTTTTAAAAGGAGGGGAGACTGGATTAACTGCTTCTCTTGTGTGTATGCTATATTACTTGAAGGCAGTGTTCATAACTCTTAAGGGAAATGCCAGTGTTGACAGTTTTAGGTTGAAAATCAGCACATCACTGTTTGGGGCTCAGTTAGTTGCTTTTGGTCATTAGATTAAAATGCAGAAGCCTAGTGTGCTGACATGTTCTGTACCCGGTGTGTAAGCCAGTGATGGCAAAACATAACAGTTTAGCTCCTGTATCTAGCCTCAATATTAAGGAGGGAGGCTCTTGATCTGGGTTTTGAGAATGAGATTTTCTCCAATAGCCGGGAACTCCCACCAGTTAAATAGGTGTTCTTAAATAAGTTTACTTCACCATCGCTTTGGTTAGATGGGTAAGAAAAATGTCTTGATGTTAAAGGGGAAAGTGATGAAAGGGGAAAAGCATAATTTAAAGGCTATTTTTTAACTCAGTAATTTTGTATGTTGCTGATACCTAGTCTGATTCCTTTTTCATAGCATATTAAATAAGCTTACTCCTGAGAAGTTTGACAAGCTATGCCTTGAGCTCCTCAATGTGGGTGTAGAGTCTAAACTCATCCTTAAAGGGGTCATACTGCTGGTAAGTTAAATGTTGGCTTAACTGAAAGGAGGAGGAAAATACTTAGAACCCAGGTTGGGTTTTGAGTGGTTTTTTGTTGTTTACTTTTGTTTTTATACACTTCATTGTTGATTCTAAAACTGAGGTGTGAGTTAAGTGTATGTATATTTGAACACTTTTTTTTAATTACCTTTGATGATATCAGACTTAAGAGGTCAATTTGAAATGGTTTATACTGTGCTACTGCTAAGTTGCCTCAGTCGTGTCCGACTCTGCAACCCCATAGGCAGCAGCCCACCAGGCTCCCCCGTCCCTGGGATTCTCCAGGCAAGAACACTGAAGTGGGTTGCCATTTCCTTCTCCAGTGCATGAAAGTGAAAAACGAAAGTGAAGTCGCTCAGTCCTGTCTGACTCTTTGCGACCCCTTGGACTGCACCCTACCAGGCTCCTCTGTCTGTGGGATTTTCCAGGCAAGAGTACTGGAGTGGGTTGCCATTGCCTGGGACTCGGGGTTGCTTTGTTTTTCCTTTTGTGAAAAATACCACATTTTGGAAATGTTAGTTCTATGGTGATTCCATTTTTCCAAGGTAATTTCAACTCCCCAGAGGAGAGGGTTTTACTAGTATGGGATATATGCAATTAGACTTTTTTGGTACTCTATAATAGCCAACATTTAAGTGCTTACATTTTTCCAGCCTGTGTGCTGAGCACTTTACATACCTCATCAAAAGAGATGTGCTTATTTCCAGGTTACCAGTGAGGCATTTGTATAGGGAATTTGTCAGAAGTTTGTTGTGTGATTCAAGATCCTTAAGACTCCAAGGAAGTATTGTTATAAAGAAAGGTTTTTTTTTAAGTTGTCATATTTAATTTTTTTTAATGGCATATTTTCTGTAGATTGTGGACAAAGCCCTAGAAGAGCCAAAGTATAGCTCACTGTATGCTCAGCTATGTCTGCGATTGGCAGAAGATGCACCAAACTTTGATGGCCCAGCAGCAGAGGGTCAACCAGGACAGAAGCAAAGCACAGTAAGTGGGCGTGTGTGCTTGCTTATTTTAAGTTGATTTGGAAGGTTTTATTATCAAACCCTGACAAATGTCTTTTGTTTCTTAACAGACATTCAGACGCCTCCTAATTTCCAAATTACAAGATGAATTTGAAAACCGAACCAGAAATGTTGATGGTGAGAATTTAATACTTAGTAGTACTGTGTAGGGCTTCCCTGGTGGCTCAGATGGTAAAGAATCTGTCTGCAATGCAGAAGACCTGGGTTTGATTCCTGGGTTGGGAAGATAGCCTGGAGAAAGGAATGGCAACCCACTCCAGTATTCTTGCCTGTAGAATCCCATGGACAGAGGAGCCTGGTGGGCTATAGTCTGTGCAATCACAAAGAGTAGGACATGACAGAGTGNGAGGTGTGAGTTAAGTGTATGTATATTTGAACACTTTTTTTTAATTACCTTTGATGATATCAGACTTAAGAGGTCAATTTGAAATGGTTTATACTGTGCTACTGCTAAGTTGCCTCAGTCGTGTCCGACTCTGCAACCCCATAGGCAGCAGCCCACCAGGCTCCCCCGTCCCTGGGATTCTCCAGGCAAGAACACTGAAGTGGGTTGCCATTTCCTTCTCCAGTGCATGAAAGTGAAAAACGAAAGTGAAGTCGCTCAGTCCTGTCTGACTCTTTGCGACCCCTTGGACTGCACCCTACCAGGCTCCTCTGTCTGTGGGATTTTCCAGGCAAGAGTACTGGAGTGGGTTGCCATTGCCTGGGACTCGGGGTTGCTTTGTTTTTCCTTTTGTGAAAAATACCACATTTTGGAAATGTTAGTTCTATGGTGATTCCATTTTTCCAAGGTAATTTCAACTCCCCAGAGGAGAGGGTTTTACTAGTATGGGATATATGCAATTAGACTTTTTTGGTACTCTATAATAGCCAACATTTAAGTGCTTACATTTTTCCAGCCTGTGTGCTGAGCACTTTACATACCTCATCAAAAGAGATGTGCTTATTTCCAGGTTACCAGTGAGGCATTTGTATAGGGAATTTGTCAGAAGTTTGTTGTGTGATTCAAGATCCTTAAGACTCCAAGGAAGTATTGTTATAAAGAAAGGTTTTTTTTTAAGTTGTCATATTTAATTTTTTTTAATGGCATATTTTCTGTAGATTGTGGACAAAGCCCTAGAAGAGCCAAAGTATAGCTCACTGTATGCTCAGCTATGTCTGCGATTGGCAGAAGATGCACCAAACTTTGATGGCCCAGCAGCAGAGGGTCAACCAGGACAGAAGCAAAGCACAGTAAGTGGGCGTGTGTGCTTGCTTATTTTAAGTTGATTTGGAAGGTTTTATTATCAAACCCTGACAAATGTCTTTTGTTTCTTAACAGACATTCAGACGCCTCCTAATTTCCAAATTACAAGATGAATTTGAAAACCGAACCAGAAATGTTGATGGTGAGAATTTAATACTTAGTAGTACTGTGTAGGGCTTCCCTGGTGGCTCAGATGGTAAAGAATCTGTCTGCAATGCAGAAGACCTGGGTTTGATTCCTGGGTTGGGAAGATAGCCTGGAGAAAGGAATGGCAACCCACTCCAGTATTCTTGCCTGTAGAATCCCATGGACAGAGGAGCCTGGTGGGCTATAGTCTGTGCAATCACAAAGAGTAGGACATGACAGAGTGCACAGTACTGCATATGTTCAACTTAATTCTGAATGTTAATTTTATTCTTCTTTTTAGTCTATGATAAGCGTGAAAATCCCCTCCTCCCTGAGGAGGAGGAACAGAGAGCTATTGCCAAGATCAAGATGTTGGGGAACATCAAATTCATTGGAGAACTTGGAAAGCTTGATCTTATTCATGAATCTATCCTTCATAAGTGCATCAAAACAGTAAGTAATGTTTGTGAATTTAAGCTTTCATTAATCACCATGTACATCATTTTGGGGATATAGGAGTCAGTTGCAGTTTTGCCATCTGAGACTTAGTGTGCTAAATATTTTAGGTTGCTGGCAAAACTATTTAAATGTTGTAAATAGGGAAGTATGCAGTGTATTTTGCAGGATAGGGATAGACCTGATTGATTCCCTACTTAGGTTTAAATTGCTCAATTTGGAGAAATTTTTTTAACAGAAACCAGATAAGAATAGTATGCTAGACACTAGGAACTGTATGCGTTAGTGGAAACTTATGGAAAAGTGCTATATCTAAACCAAGAAAAATTTGTAAACAACATGGCATTTATTTCTTTTGGTAGCTTTTGGAAAAAAAGAAGAGAGTCCAACTCAAAGATATGGGAGAGGATTTGGAGTGCCTCTGTCAGATAATGAGGACAGTGGGGCCTAGATTAGACCATGAACGAGCCAAGGTATGTGTGTTGCTGACAGAAATAGTGTAAATAGCCTGTCGTGATTGTATTAAAATCAGACAGCTTATTTGGTGATACAGAGGATTGCCTCTAGTCGTTAACTTTGATGATATCTAGAAGTCTTAAGCAGTACACATTTTTATTTTTCTCTTTTAGTCCTTAATGGATCAGTACTTTGCCCGAATGTGCTCCTTGATGTTAAGTAAGGAATTGCCGGCGAGGATTCGTTTCCTGCTGCAGGTAAAATTGTTTTCTTTAGGTGTGTTGGTAAGCTGACTGTTGTTTAGGAGTACTGAAATAATATTTATTTAAAACTTTCTATATTAAAGGATACCGTAGAGTTGCGAGAACACCATTGGGTTCCTCGCAAAGCTTTTCTTGACAATGGACCAAAGACGATCAATCAAATCCGTCAAGATGCAGTAAAAGTAAGTTTTGCTTTGCTTTATAATCATTAAGTGGGTGTTGTGTTTATAATGGCACAAAAACCCTATTAAAACATCTTTATTTGAGACTATCTTGTCTTACCAATAGAGCTTACTGTTTTTGCTGTCTGTATTCTCTTTTGAGAATAAGTTGTTTATAGAGAATACATCAATGGCATTCTTATCCAGAGAAGTATTTCTGGTTTTCCTGCTGTAAGAATTTTCACTTTATATAAGTGTCTAGAAGTAAGTGTTTATTCACTTTATTTCTGAAGGATCTAGGAGTCTTTATTCCTGCTCCTATGGCTCAAGGGATGAGAAGTGACTTCTTTCTGGAGGGACCGTTTATGCCACCCAGGATGAAAATGGATAGGGACCCACTTGGAGGACTTGCTGATATGTTTGGACAAATGCCAGGTGATTTTGAACAACAGATGGTTTGGTTGCATTAAATAATGAGTTTAACAGTTTTAATAATAAAGAGTTCTTCGTGTCTATATTTTAAGGAAGCGGAATTGGTACTGGTCCAGGAGTTATCCAGGATAGATTTTCACCCACCATGGGGCGCCATCGGTCAAATCAGCTCTTCAATGGCCATGGGGGACACATCATGCCTCCCACACAGTCGCAGTTTGGGGAGATGGGAGGCAAGTTTATGAAAAGCCAGGTAAGAATACATTTAAGGATATTCAGGCAACAAGTAATTACATTTTGGAATACATATGATTACTTTTTTTTTAAGTGTAAATGTTACAGGCTTAAAAAACCTGAAAACGTTTTTCTAAACCAAATTTATATCTGTGATAGTTATTTCAAACTGGGTGAAATGATTATTACTAAGATTAGTAAAGTATTAGTAAAAATCACATCACTTTATTTGACAGTTAGGTTAGAATTTTATTCTTCAGTTTCATCTTTTACTTTCTCTGGGCAAATGCAATTAAGCTTTCTTGTGGCTTGGCTTCATCACTTTGGTACTTGATTACCATAATGTGTGGACCCCTTTTTATCTAGACTTTTATTTCTCTCTTTCTGAAATAGGGGCTAAGCCAGCTCTACCATAACCAGAGTCAGGGACTCTTATCCCAGCTGCAAGGACAGTCGAAGGATATGCCACCTCGGTTTTCTAAAAAAGGACAGCTTAATGCAGATGAGGTACATTTGCCTATGTTATTTATAAACCATAGTTTGTCAATTCAGAAATCTCTTGCCCGATGATTATAAAAAAAAGACGCATTATTAAGAGGACTTAATGCTGGAATTCTTTTATCTTTACCTTCTTTCTCTCTTTGCTGTACTACTATTTCTTTCTTTGAATGTCCAGCGTCCTATGAGCGAAGATTATGAGATATGAGGGCAAGTCTTCAGTTAGAGTAAGGAAGATGGTTGTCGAGATTTTGATTGTGACTTCCCTGCAAATAGAATGACTCAGGATAAAGTAAAACTTTAAAATTAAATTTTCTGGTTTTTATTTTCATGTTTTAGTGATGCTCATCCTTGGAGAGTTGTGGTATAAATACAAGATTTATAGGCATGTTGTATTTTTTCTGGATCAAATCTTCAGTTCTCTTGCTCTAAATTAAATATCGTATAACAGTGGCATTTTTAGTTATTTGACTTAGATTTCTGCCATAGGTTCTATCATGTTTGTATATGCTGAGTTAACTTTAGAGAGTTGCAATTAATGTTAGTTCGCTGCTTGTTAATTTGGATATCTGTTTTGCTTTGTTTTTGATTCTAGATTAGCTTGAGGCCTGCTCAGTCTTTCCTAATGAATAAAAATCAAGTGCCAAAGCTTCAGCCCCAAATAACTATGATTCCTCCTAGTGCACAGCCACCACGCACTCAAACGCCACCTCTGGGACAGGTATGGGATGTATGTAGTATGACATTTTCAGTCATTCCGGTACCTTTTGAAGATGTCTGAAGAATGCTTTTTAATGTTTGCTCTCATAAACACTTTTTATTAATGATTAAAAAGTTACTAAACATTTATACTTAATCATTTTGCTGTTCTTGTAGACACCTCAGCTTGGTCTCAAAACTAATCCACCACTTATCCAGGAAAAGCCTGCCAAGACCAGTAAAAAGCCACCACCGTCAAAGGAAGAACTGCTTAAACTAACCGTGAGTTTCAGACAGTCTCATCGTTTAGCTCGTGGGGGTGTATTTGAGGCAGGAAAACTAAAGATACTTGGATTTTGTTCTTTTCAGGAAACTGTTGTAACTGAATACCTGAACAGTGGGAATGCAAATGAAGCTGTCAATGGTGTAAGAGAGATGAGAGCTCCTAAACACTTCCTTCCTGAGATGTTAAGCAAAGTAATCATCCTGTCACTGGATAGAAGTGATGAAGATAAAGAAAAAGCAAGTTCTTTGATCAGTTTACTCAAACAGGAGGGGATAGCCACAAGTGACAACTTCATGCAGGTAGAACACTTTCTGATTCTATAAGAACTCTTCAAATTTGAATTGACTATGAACTGACTATGTACTATATTCCTTTCAGGCTTTCCTGAATGTATTGGACCAGTGCCCTAAACTGGAGGTTGACATCCCCTTGGTGAAATCATATTTAGCACAGTTTGCAGCTCGTGCTGTCATTTCAGAGCTGGTGAGCATTTCGGAACTAGCTCAACCACTGGAAAGTGGCACCCATTTTCCTCTCTTCTTACTTTGTCTTCAGCAATTAGCTAAATTACAAGATCGAGAATGGTTAACAGAGCTTTTCCAACAGAGCAAGGTCAATATGCAGAAAATGCTCCCAGGTAAGAGAATGCTGGGGATTTTTGTTTTTAATACTAGATCTAAAAGTCCTTAGTACTTTGAGTGAATTTATTATATAGGTCAGTGTAATTATCCTGTTTGGATAACAATAAGCATTACCACAGATAGACTTCACCTTTATAAAAAAGTTATTATGATGTAACTATTTTCATTTGGTCCAAATACAAAGTTTACTTTGCTCAGTTGTTTAATTAATTTACATAAATCTTGTGTGTTTGGGAAATTGTTTATAAAGCAGTTTTAAGAGACCAACTGAGTAAAATGAACTACCTGATGATGGGAATGGCTTTGTCTTTTCAGAAATTGATCAAAATAAGGACCGCATGCTGGAGATCTTGGAAGGAAAGGGACTGAGTTTCTTATTCCCACTTCTCAAACTGGAGAAGGAACTGTTAAAGCAAATAAAGTTGGATCCATCCCCTCAGACCATATATAAATGGATTAAAGATAACATCTCTCCCAAACTTCATGTAGATAAAGGATTTGTGAACATCTTAATGACTAGGTAAGATAACAGTTGTACTTTGTACATTGAAAACAGCCTGTTTTTAGTTTGATAGGAAGAAAGTCTACAAGGCAAGGGATTGAGAATTATTTGTTTCTTAAATTGGAAATTTTTCATTTGGAGGTTGTAACAAGATCTTTTTCTGTGCAGCTTCTTACAATACATTTCTAGTGAAGTAAACCCACCCAGTGATGAAACAGATTCTTCCTCTGCTCCTTCCAAAGAACAGTTAGAGCAGGAAAAACAACTGCTTCTTTCCTTCAAGCCAGTAATGCAGAAATTCCTTCATGATCATGTTGATCTACAAGTCAGTGCCCTCTATGCTCTTCAGGTGCACTGCTACAACAGCAACTTCCCAAAAGGTGAGAGGACTAGCATCATCACAACAAAAGGCCGGGCAGTAGTTAAACACACTAAATAATGGGGTTACATTTTGTCTTCTAGGCATGTTACTCCGCTTTTTTGTTCACTTCTATGACATGGAAATTATTGAAGAAGAAGCTTTCTTGGCTTGGAAAGAAGATATAACCCAAGAGTTTCCAGGGAAAGGCAAGGCTTTGTTCCAGGTAAATCTTAGAGAAATTTGTTGTGCTTTTTCCATTTTAATTGGTATTACTTAAATGAAGCTTTTAAAGTTAAATATAAGCAAAATAGCCCTGGTAATATTGCATACCATGATTTTCTAACTTAGCAAGTGAATTCTAGCCCTGAGGGAAATTTTTACAATGTCGGGATCCCACAGCATACATCAATCACCTGGAAAGTAATTTTCAAAGGAAGTTTCAGGTCTGATTATAGACATTCTGACTTAGGTCTGCGTGTGGTATACAACTCAGGAGAATCTTGTACTACTTTTCCCAGGGGCCAGGCTTTGAGAAATGCTAGTCTGTAGTCTTTACTCCTAAGGTTCTTAAGCTAGTTTCAGCAGGATTACCATCACTGTGTGTGTCCTTAGTCTTGTCCTTGGGGAATCTGGTCCTAAAGTTCTGGATGGGACTAGAAATTACTCTTTTGGGATCTTCTTTGTCCCCCTCCTCCCTCCCCAGCATTGCTAACATTTAAGTTTGGGATGAGCCACTGTCCCATATTAAAATAGTTTTGAAGTGTGATGGGAGTGGTGTCAAAGAATTGACACCCATGTTAACTGGCCATAAATAGCTTGTGTTAATTGTTTTTCGCTCAGTTGTGTCTCTTTGTGACCCCATGGACTATAGCCCACCAGACGACTCTGGCCGTGGAATTCTCCCGGCAGGATTATTGAAGCTGGTTGCCATTTTCTCCACAAGGAGATCTCTACCCAGGGATCAAATGTGCTTCTATACTGACAAGCAATTCTTAACCCTGAGCCATCAGGGAAGCCCCAAACAGCTTGTATGTTAGGTTCTGAACACTGTTTGCAATTATAAGATGTGTGGTACTGTCTTAAAACTTGTTCTTGGGGCAGTTGGTTGGTTGATTGGGAATACTGCTGCTATTCTGTATTTTCTAAAGTACTACTTATTTTGTTAAATTACAGGTGAATCAGTGGCTAACCTGGCTAGAAACTGCTGAAGAAGAAGAATCAGAGGAAGAAGCTGACTAAAAGAACCAGCCAAAGCCTTAAATTGTGCAAAACATACTGTTGCTATGGTGTAACTGCATTTGACCTAACCACTGCGAAAATTCATTCCGCTGTAATGTTTTCACAATATTTAAAAGCAGAAGCACGTCAGTTAGGATTTCCTTCTGCATAAGGTTTTTTTGTAGTGTAATGTCTTAATCATAGTCTACCATCAAATATTTTAGGAGTATCTTTAATGTTTAGATAGTATATTAGCAGCATGCAATAATTACATCATAAGTTCTCAAGCAGAGGCAGTCTATTGCAAGGACCTTCTTTGCTGCCAGTTATCATAGGCTGTTTTAAGTTAGAAAACTGAATAGCAACACTGAATACTGTAGAAATGCACTTTGCTCAGTAATACTTGAGTTGTTGCAATATTTGATTATCCATTTGGTTGTTACAGAAAAATTCTTAACTGTAATTGATGGTTGTTGCCGTAATAGTATATTGCCTGTATTTCTACCTCTAGTAATGGGCTTTATGTGCTAGATTTTAATATCCTTGAGCCTGGGCAAGTGCACAAGTCTTTTTAAAAGAAACATGGTTTACTTGCACAAAACTGATCAGTTTTGAGAGATCGTAAATGCCCTTGAAGTGGTCTTTGTGGGTGTGAAACAAATGGTGAGAATTTGAATTGGTCCCTCTTATTATAGTATTGAAATTAAGTCTACTTAATTTATCAAGTCATGTTCATGCCCTGATTTTATATACTTGTATCTATCAATAAACATTGTGATACTTGATATAGTTGTGTGACATAAGTCAGTTCAGTTGCTCAGTCATGTCCAACTCTGCGACCCTGTGGACTGCAGCACACCAGGCTTCCCTGTCCATTACCAACTCCCAGAGCGTGCTCAAACTCACGTCCATTGAGTGGGTAATGCCATCCAGCCATCTCAACTTCTGTCCTCCCCTTCTGTCTTCAATCTCCTAGCATCATGGTCTTTTCCAAGGTGGCCAAAGTATTGGGAGTTTCAGCTTCATCATCAATCCTTCAATGAATATTCAGGACTGATTTCCTTTAGAATGGACTGGTTGAATCTCCTTGCAGTCCAAGGGACTCTGAAGAGTCTTCTCCAACACCACAGTTCAAAAGCATCAATGCTTCAGCACTCAACCTTTTTTATAGTCCAACTCTCACATCCATACGTGACTACTAGAAAAACCATAGCTTTGACTAGACTTTACAAATATATGAAGAAGTGACAGCTTTTGTTTTGAGCTAGGACTTAGGAACATTAAATACATAGACATAGACAAATAATTTTTACTAGGAAATTCAAGGTAGTGGTTCCTCTATTTCAGGTTACTATAAGTAACCAATATATAGTTCCTGTAATCAAGGACAGTGCTGAGAAGTTTCCTGAATTGGAAGGGACATTATTAATGCATAGCAATAAAACTTGAACTTGGCTGACATCTTGTCATACTGAAATGCATGGTGAATGCATTCTCACTGATAGTCCCTCCCAGGAGGGTCCTTGACCCCACAGTTATTAAAAACTGTCTCCTTACTCTAACTGAAGCTAGCTTTTCCCTGTATTCTAGCAGACATATTGAAGTTACATTTATACTTTCTGGTATATAATTTTTAAATATGAAATTAAAACTAAGTGGAGTGTCAAGAAGCTGACTTATTAGGCTATAGATAAAAATGGCATTCCTGGCATCCCAAGGGGGAAACAGCAAAGTATTCAGTTGGCTTCATTTACAACCGGAATTCTCCCAATTCAGCTGGAGAATTGGGCCAAAAANTAAAAGAACCAGCCAAAGCCTTAAATTGTGCAAAACATACTGTTGCTATGGTGTAACTGCATTTGACCTAACCACTGCGAAAATTCATTCCGCTGTAATGTTTTCACAATATTTAAAAGCAGAAGCACGTCAGTTAGGATTTCCTTCTGCATAAGGTTTTTTTGTAGTGTAATGTCTTAATCATAGTCTACCATCAAATATTTTAGGAGTATCTTTAATGTTTAGATAGTATATTAGCAGCATGCAATAATTACATCATAAGTTCTCAAGCAGAGGCAGTCTATTGCAAGGACCTTCTTTGCTGCCAGTTATCATAGGCTGTTTTAAGTTAGAAAACTGAATAGCAACACTGAATACTGTAGAAATGCACTTTGCTCAGTAATACTTGAGTTGTTGCAATATTTGATTATCCATTTGGTTGTTACAGAAAAATTCTTAACTGTAATTGATGGTTGTTGCCGTAATAGTATATTGCCTGTATTTCTACCTCTAGTAATGGGCTTTATGTGCTAGATTTTAATATCCTTGAGCCTGGGCAAGTGCACAAGTCTTTTTAAAAGAAACATGGTTTACTTGCACAAAACTGATCAGTTTTGAGAGATCGTAAATGCCCTTGAAGTGGTCTTTGTGGGTGTGAAACAAATGGTGAGAATTTGAATTGGTCCCTCTTATTATAGTATTGAAATTAAGTCTACTTAATTTATCAAGTCATGTTCATGCCCTGATTTTATATACTTGTATCTATCAATAAACATTGTGATACTTGATATAGTTGTGTGACATAAGTCAGTTCAGTTGCTCAGTCATGTCCAACTCTGCGACCCTGTGGACTGCAGCACACCAGGCTTCCCTGTCCATTACCAACTCCCAGAGCGTGCTCAAACTCACGTCCATTGAGTGGGTAATGCCATCCAGCCATCTCAACTTCTGTCCTCCCCTTCTGTCTTCAATCTCCTAGCATCATGGTCTTTTCCAAGGTGGCCAAAGTATTGGGAGTTTCAGCTTCATCATCAATCCTTCAATGAATATTCAGGACTGATTTCCTTTAGAATGGACTGGTTGAATCTCCTTGCAGTCCAAGGGACTCTCAAGAGTCTTCTCCAACACCACAGTTCAAAAGCATCAATGCTTCAGCACTCAACCTTTTTTATAGTCCAACTCTCACATCCATACGTGACTACTAGAAAAACCATAGCTTTGACTAGACTTTACAAATATATGAAGAAGTGACAGCTTTTGTTTTGAGCTAGGACTTAGGAACATTAAATACATAGACATAGACAAATAATTTTTACTAGGAAATTCAAGGTAGTGGTTCCTCTATTTCAGGTTACTATAAGTAACCAATATATAGTTCCTGTAATCAAGGACAGTGCTGAGAAGTTTCCTGAATTGGAAGGGACATTATTAATGCATAGCAATAAAACTTGAACTTGGCTGACATCTTGTCATACTGAAATGCATGGTGAATGCATTCTCACTGATAGTCCCTCCCAGGAGGGTCCTTGACCCCACAGTTATTAAAAACTGTCTCCTTACTCTAACTGAAGCTAGCTTTTCCCTGTATTCTAGCAGACATATTGAAGTTACATTTATACTTTCTGGTATATAATTTTTAAATATGAAATTAAAACTAAGTGGAGTGTCAAGAAGCTGACTTATTAGGCTATAGATAAAAATGGCATTCCTGGCATCCCAAGGGGGAAACAGCAAAGTATTCAGTTGGCTTCATTTACAACCGGAATTCTCCCAATTCAGCTGGAGAATTGGGCCAAAAAAAGTTTGAGTTAAACCTGGTGTGCATTAGTTTGTCAGAGGGTACTTTCATACCTGCCCACCCTGATGCTTCAAGAACAAATACCTCGAGTAATACTCCCATCTTGGGCGGGGGTGGTGGAAGGAAGGGCATTTTACAAGCTGCCTCACTACAGAATGACAGTATTTACATGTTTCTTGTATCAAGGACAATGCTTTAGTATCTGTACAAATAGTTACATGTAACTGTTAACATGTAAGATTCCACATCATACCCAACTTGAGTGTTCCTTTATATACGGCAAGACAGGTGGTCTTCATTTTGTCGACTCCTTTTCTTTACATTCTCTAACGGGCTGCACTTCATTCCTACACCAGAACTTTGTTGAGATCACCAGTAACTCCAGAGCTATTAACTAGTAGATATTCATTATCCCATAAGTAGCATTTAACAATTTCTTGAGACTGTTGAGAGCATCTCTTTTTCCTTCTTGCTCTGTTCTTTCTTAATCTCTAATGGCAAAAGGGCCTGATGTCAAACCCAATGTCCAATTATCAAATCTTGTTGATTTTCCCTTCAAAACATTAGAAATTGAGTAACTCACCTCTTCCGCTGTGGCTTTCAGTTCTCACTTGGATACCATGCCAGCCTTTCTGTCTTCACTCTTTTAGTCTCTTAAGCAGTAGCCAGAGGATGAGGAATCTTTTCAAGAAAAAACATATTGCTTAGCACAAAATGTACCAAAGTGACTTCCCACCTAGATTTTTAAATCAGTATTTAAAATTGTTCTACACAGCCCCAGGTCTGATTTATTTAGTGTCCCCTCCCTCCCCCCCTCCCCATATTTCTCTGATCTCGG
>SJYW01054433.1:19985-55295 GCA_006410735.1 Raphicerus campestris | reverse complement strand
TGGGAAAAACAAAACAACACCGTGGGTGTTCCCCCGGTGAAGGCATATTTGTAATGATACACAACCTCGCTCCTCCAAGTATAGTCTTTGTTCTAGTATCACCTGGAGACTTACCCAGTCTCACTCCAGATCTACTGGATCAGAATCTCCATTGAAGTCTGACAACCCTCGATACATAACCTAATAGAGCCCCCCCCATCTACTTGCTGACCACCAACCTGTGGTGGCCTGGGACTCAGCTTCTAGTTCACTGAGAAGCAATTCTAGTCCCTCCAACTCTTCATACCACTGAAACTATCGATTTGCCAACAATTGTCCCCATGTAACTATCTTCCTTTTACTATGGATCAAAGGTCCCAGCTCTTTCCAAAAGCCAAACCATCTCCCCATTCTTGGAATCCATTCCCTGGGGCCAAATAACTATAAGGCACTTGCAGTCCCCACCACAGGAAACAGGGATCACTGGTCACAGCACGACTGTCCCTTGGAGTGCACTGTCAGCTCATATGACAAGTGAGAGCTTCAGAGTTGATTTGAGTAGGGGTTTTGGACAAGATCAGCCGTTTGCAGTGTGCGACTCCAGCAGGAAATGTCCCCGAATCAGTCTCCTTGGAATCAGAAGAGTGGAATACTGAGTTCTCCAATTTCTAGGAACCATAAAAAAGAAAGATGCTTGCAACTCCAATGACAGGAAACTCAGACTAGACTGATAAGAGGGTTGCAGGTGCTGAAGCAAGGTTTGAACATCCATTAAGCCAGCCCCAGCGTTGGTCCTTCCCTAAAGTGCTCATGGTCAAGGAATATGATGGTGCTGCCTTCTCCCACCTCCTTGGCTCTTTCCCATTGCTTCGCGGCCACTGTGGGCTGGAAAGATAAGCAAGGAGCGTGTCTGCGCCCAGCAATGGGCTGCAGCAGGAAATGAAGTCTCCACTTCTTTCCAGCCACGGAAACTGGAGCACTAGTTCCCACTGGAGAAATCAAAGCAGCATTGTTTCAAAGAACAAAATTTCCCAAGAGAGAACAAAGGTTTTGGCACTGAGCTCTTTCAGGAGAAGATGCTATCATAGACACTTCACCTCACTTAGAGGAACCCAGTCTGGGACTAAAAACCCACCCACAGTTTTGTTTATTAGGCTCATGCTCAGAGGAGTCACCTTTTGGTGTTTTCACCAGTGTTTGTGCCTTCACAATTGTCAAAATGAGAACAAGATCGGGTGAGCCAGATAAAGGTTTCTAAGAAGACTTCCATGGTGGTACAGTGGATAAGAATCCATCTGCCAATGCAGGGGTTACGAGTTCAGTCCCTGTCTGGGAAGATTCCACTTGCCTTGGAACAAGTAAGCCTGTGGGACACAGCTACAGAGCCCGTGCTCTAGAGCCAGGAGCTGCACCTGCCGGAGCCTGGGCAGTCTAGGGCCTGCACGCTGCAACCACCAAACCTGCGTGCAGCAGGGAACACACTGGGTTAGTGTCCTATTAAAACTCAGGAGACAGAATTGACAAGAAGGTGGATCACAAATTTAGTCACCTTTGGATAAGAGGCTTGAAAATCCAGCATAATGTCTTCTACCTAATAAGTGTCCACTTCACGGCTTAGCTGTGGACTGCATTAAAAAAAAAAATACAGATTTGCCCCCAGCAGTGTTGCCATAGTGGAAATCTAGAATTGATCAACTATGTCAAGAAAAATGCATTAAAAAGATATTTTTCAAAACTCAATATTTTCAGAATGAAAACTGTTACAAAACACCTTTTGCTGTAGTAAACAGAATAAATAAAAGCAAAAGAGTAAATATGTATATTTCATAAGCAAAACAAAAATCCGTATTGGTGGAAAAGTTAAGTTTGAAATAGCAGACTTGATTTCCAATTATTAGACACAGAAAAACCTTAAGTTATTAATGCAGTTGACATAGACTAAATAACCTGTTTAAAATTCTCTGCAATAACCCTGGAATGTATAACTTAAAAGGGTCTCAAGAAAACAACAAAATTTTGTAAAGCAATTATCCTTCAATTAAAAAATAACTAAATTTTGTTTTTAAAAGGGTGGGTCTTAGACAACTTTATATTGTAGGTGAGGATACTGAAGCTGAAAAGTCAAGCATTTTGTCACATCAGTGGGGATGACAGTCAGGCTGGAGGCCTGGGCATCCTTCCTATTGCCGGAGCTTGATGAAAAGTAGGTCTCTGATGACAGGCTGATTTGCTCCACCCAAATCAGTGGACACCCAGAGATCCAGATGAACTGGATTAACCTGTAGCATATACACACTCCTGACATTATACAGCGAGCATCACAACTGACCTGCACTGCTCTAACATACCCAAACGGCCAGGGCATCAGAAACCACCTCTAAAGAAAAAGCTGCTCTGCCCATGCTCCAAATTCTCATTTTAGGAGCTGACTCTAATCTCCTTTAAATAGTCTTTGCAGACTCTATTGGCTACCTACTCTCCCAGGGAAGAAATCATTCATGTGTGGGATCAAAACAAGGGATACTTAAAAAGCTCCAGGAAAGTCATATTTCCTGGAGATTAAAAATATTTTTCTCAACAGGAACTAGGAATAAGCACGCAATTTTAAAAGGATGGCCTACAAAGGAGTAACTGACCCAGTCCCCCCTTGGACGGAACAAGGATCTGTGAGTTTGATGAATACTGTCAGACATTCAGAATTGATTCAGTGATAGGGAGGATATTACTGGGAATTCACCATAGGTTCATCACTGAATCCAGCTTTATAATCCTCACAACAATCCTATGAGTTAGGTATACTCCTCTGCTATATTGGAATAATTGCCCAGTTAGGAAACTTCATGTTATAAACATAGTAACTCCAATGGAGGAAGTGAGTTAGTTTCAGAGTCAGACCAACAGTGGTTTTTCTTACCTCAATTTAAGCAAAATTTATTTTAAAGTTTAATAGCTCAAATAATGGTGGTGGAGCTTGGTCTGATTCTAATGTTTTTTGTTTCTTTTGGGGGGTGGAGTCGGTGGGGGCCACATCGCACAGCAGAACTTCCCTGACCAGGGACTGAACCTGTAACCCCCTGCATTGGAAGGGTAGAGTCTTAACCACTGGACCACAAGGCAAGTCTGGTTTGGTTCCGAAGAAGCATCAAAGTCAGTGTAAATAGCATTATCTAATTGTGACAGATCCAGGTGAGGTTTCAAAACATACAGGGTATAAGAAATGGCTTATAGACAGAAGGTGGCTACAGGGAAGCAGCTAGGCCCAGGCCAATGGCTTGTCAGCTGCACAAGACTGCAGGATCTCTGCTCTTCAGAACTAGTCCCTGCTGCCTTCTGCTGACACCAAGTTCACGAAGAAAAAAAGTGTGACAGTTGCTCAGCCATGTCTGACTTTTTGCGGCCTCATGGACTGTAGCCTGCCAGGCTCGTCTGTCCACGGAATACTGGAGTGGGTGGCCATTTCCTTCTCCAGGGGATCTTCCCCACACAGGGATGGAACCCTGGTCTCCTGCATTGCAGGCGAATCCTTTACTGTCTGAGCCACCAGCGAAGCCCAAGCCATTTCACCAATTCACCAAGAAATAGAAGGCAAAGATCCCAGTTCAAGTAGGGGACTCGAAGGGTCTTGAATTCTTTCCATGGGTGTGCTGAATCTACAGCTACCTACGGAACAATTTTCTCTGGAAAAAAAAAACAAACCCCTAAAAACTAGCAGAACAACTCCTCTGTATTAGGTACATGAGAAAAAGACCACATTAAACTGGGTGGAAAAGGCTGAGACACGATTTCATTATAAACCCCCAACCCACAATGGGAAGGGAACTCCAACCCAGAGCTTCTCCCTGAGCAGAGGGTTTGGACTCCACATCGTGCAACCAACTTTTAAGACCTGCTCCTAAGGCAAACCCCCAATACATCTAGCTTTGAAAACCAACGAATGGCTCATGCCCCGAAAACCCTTGGGGCCATAGCATACTGAGAAGAGTCTCCTGAAGAGTTCACATGCAGACTGCTTCACCGCAGGGTCAAGCAGAGAGCAGACTCTGAAAACTGCCCAGACTTTACCTGAGCGAGGTTCATTTGCTGATTTTAAAGCGCTGGACTGAGGGGTCCTGGCCTGCTGGGGCACTCTCAAGGGATGGAGGCTGGTGGATCCTTCAGCACTCCTTCTGCCTTGCTAAAGCCAGCAAGAACCCTCTTTTTCTTTTTATCTTAAAAAAAAAAAATCTTTCTTAAAAAATTTTTTTTCCTGTGAACGCCAGCCCTGAACCTCCCCCGCTGGCCTCGCTCCAGCTGGATGCCATCTTTGCTCCCTTGCTGCCCTCCAGAGCCAGCATCTCCTGGAGGGGAGCTGCTACCCTCGTCTGGTGCCCCGTTTTTACATCTGGTGACCCAGTTTTTACAGCTGTAGCCCAGGGCACGCCTCCTCCCTTGCCTGGTTCTGGGGGTAGGGTTAGTTCCTCGGGCCCAGGGGGCTGTAACAATCAGATAAGTAGTTATCTTTGGCACACATCCATCCCCCCACCCCGATCGGCACAGACAGCACATGGAAACTTACCCCCTCTTTCTGTTGAAAGGCGCCTATTTTCTTGCCCAGGAGCTGTGGCCTGAGGGGCAGGCACACTTCAAGGGCCCTTCTGGGGAAGCTAAAGCCTGACGCCATTTTTGCATTCTCTCTCCGCCTTGCCCCAGCTCACCTGTATCTTAAATACCTTTCACAGAGACACTGACAGGTGTCAGCAGACCCTCACCTGCTAGGATCTATTAAAAATGAAGCAGGCTGTGTGGACAAGCACCAAGGTTTGAGAGACAGCCAAGAGCAAGGGCAAGATTAACGATAAAGTTCATCTGTTACCATGTATCATTACAAAATATTTTTTTTCTTGTGATAAGAACTTTTAAGATTTCCTCTTTCAAATATGCATTACAGTATTATTAATTGTAGTCTCCATGCTGTACATTAAATCTCAAGACTTATTTATTTTATAACTGGAAGTTTGTACATTTTGACTTCCTTTACCCTTTCACCCACATTCCCCCACACCTGCCTCTGACAACCACCAATCTGTTCTCTGTGTGTATGAGCTTAGGTTTGTTTGGCTTCGTTTTTTAGATTCTACATATAAATGATCATAGGATATTTTTCTGACTTATTTCATTTAGCATAATGCCCTCAAGGTCCACTTGACTCATTGCAAATGGCAAGACTCTTTTTGTGTGTGGCTGAGTAGCATCTCAGTGTGTGTGTGTGTGTGTGTGTGTGTGTGTGTGTGTGTGTGTGTGTGTATCGCACCTTCATTCATCTGCCGATGGACACTTAGATTGTTTTAATATCTTGGCTACTGTAAATAATGCTTCATATTTACAATATATAATATGTGTCTGTGCTAAGCTGGTTCAGTTGTATCTGACTCTTTGTAACCCTATGGACTGAACCCTGCCAGGCTCCTCTGTCTGTGGGAGTCTCCAGGAAAGAATACTGGAGTGGGTTGCCATGCCCTTCTCCAGGGGATCTTCCTGACCCAGGAATCAAAAGTGTGCTCCTGAATTGCAGGCAGATCTTCACTGCTGAGCCATGGGGCGGGGAGGCAGCGAGGCTAGGAGCCCTTATCTAACATAGTGAGGACATAGTGAGGGCATACATCTTTTTGAATTACTGTTTCATTTTCTTCTCATAAATAAGCAGAAGTGGAATTTCTGGATCTGTATGGCAGTTCTATTTTTAATTATTTAAGGAATATCCATAGTTTCCATTTTTGTAACAATGTCAGATGACAGATGTTAATTAGATTAAATGTGATCATTTTGCAGTACAAATATCAAATCACCTAAAAATATCATGTTATATGTCAGTTACACCTCAAAAAAAAAAGAAGGCCGATCCAGACACACAGGCTCCAGGCAGTGGGGCTGCTCTGAGTCCTGGAGAGCAGCGGCAGAAGAGCAAAGGCGGCAGGTCAGTCAGGTTTCCTTTGTCAGAAGGGTCTTCCCCGTCCTGAGGGGCACCCCCTGCTCCTTGGTCATTTCTGTCATCTCTAGGCTCCTAAGACCAGAGGGAGCTGGACCTGAAAACACCACACGGTACTTTCTGACATGAACAAAGTGACTGCGGAGAATATTCCTGTTCTGCTGATCTGAGGGCTTCCCTGGAAGAAAGAGCCATCTTAAATGGAACTGACTTAGACGTGCAAAAGTGCTTTGGAACTGTACTCCAAAGCACCATCCTAGCCAAAACCTGAAGTGGGCAGTGGAATATTAGGGAAATCACTCTCACTAGGTTAAATCTCTCCATAAACAGCTCTCCAAGGGAACTTCTACCAATAGACTTGTTATTGCTTGGAGTCATCATTTAGGAAATGATTACCCAGTAGTTAGATTTGTCATTTGGGGATTAACTATGTCACCCCAAGTTACACGTGACATATTGGAAAAAGCAGGGGCAGAGCAGAGAGAGGACCTGGAGTATAGTCTGAACCTCACCTTTGCTATTATAGATTCTGAATCTCAGGCTTGTCACATTTCACAGGGGGTGGGGTGGGGTGGGGTAAATATCCACCTTTCCTCCTGAAGTTATTCTAGTTCCTAGAGTGGCACAGGCAGAGAACACCTTCCTTAACTCTCCACTGGGTGAGTTGCTTCTAGTCTGTCCTTCAAGAAACCTTGCCTTGACTTTGTTCTCACTTTGCTCCCATAACCTGTGGAAACATCATTCCATTTGAGGGTAGAAAAGACATTTGATCTCTGTTCTCAATGCCTTTTATAATGCATTTTATACTTGCTGACTAAACTAATTGCAGTTCTTTTTACAAACTGTTCAGTGCTACATAAAATGATGATCCTTAAGTCATTAATCACAAAAGGTACTGAAATGAAAATACACCTTGGTCTTACATATTAAAACATCTTTTTAGTTTCAGGAATACAGCGAAGTGATTCATATATATATGAATATATATTATGAATATGTATATAATTTTTTAGATTCTTTTCCACTATAGGTTATTACAAGATATCAAATATAGTTTCCCATGCTATACAGCAAATCCTGGTTATATAGTAATGTGTATCTCTTAAATCTCATACTAATTTATCCCTCCTCTCCTTTCCCCTTTGGTAACTGTTTTTTGTCTATCAGTGTTTCTGTTTCGTAAACAAATTCCTATTACTTTTTAGATCCACCTATAAGGGATTGTATATTTGTCTGACTTATTTCTCTTAGTATGATAATCTCTAGGTCTGTCAACATTGCAGCAAGTGGCAGTATTTCATTCTTTCTCATGGCTGAGTAGTATTCCATTGTATATGCATTATACATACTACATCTCTTTATTCATTTGTCTGTTGATGGACACTCAGGTTGCTTTCCATGTCTTGGCTTCCATATTTTTTTTTTAATTTTTTGGCTGAGCCACACTACATGTGGGACCTTAGTTCCCCAACCAGACACTTAACCCACCCCTACTACGTAAGAAGCCCAGAGACTTAACTACTAGCCTGCCAAGAAACTCCCAGTAAATAGCTTCTTGCATCTTTAAAAATACTTCAGAAATCTACAAAGAATTACAAAACTTTTGAGTAAACAGTCTTCAGTTTAATTCAGGTTCTTCCAAATATTTGCAGTTTGATACTAAATTTTCATATACAAATGTACTGCTCCCCTCCTCCCCAAATGACACAAAGTTTACACATAAAAATTGGTAGAAGAATTTTATTATGTGGCTTAGGTAGGTCTTTGCATTCTACTAACAGAAAAGCATTTTTCCACATCTTAGTCAACCTAACAAATGATATATTTGTGTTTTTATCTACATGGCTGCAGTATTACCCTCTTGAAGAAAACCTTCCTTTCATTTGTACTTTGGTACAATTATACAGTAGATACCTCTTTCTCCAGAAAATAAAAATATTCTTGATTTAAGCTTGAAATGGAAAAAGACAGTAACACCAAGTTTCTCACACCACTTGGTAAAAGACTGTAATAGAAATCCAAACAGTGTACTGCTTAACACACACAGATGACCCGTGTGCCGCTGGTGCAGGCACTCACAGCTCTGTAGGAATGCTTCAGCACGCGGGTTTATTTTCTGGGGTTTTCACATACGATAGGTGGAATTGTACCATAACGAAGAATAGTCACCTTTTGCTCAAGAGACTCAAATATTAGACTCTAGCACGGGAAACATCTCTTGGGTCATAGTAATGTACGAATGGATAGGGGAAAAAATTGCCTTAGCAAAAATTTCACCACTGACCAAACACCTGAAATGTTTTTATCACAGCTTTCACATGTTAAAAAAAGTTTCCTGCAGAGATGAAGCATATTCATGAAATAAAGCCTAGTCGCTATCATCTGAACCACGTTCGGAGCCCCTATCCGAGGCCTCATTGTTGGATCCCTCGGGTTCAGATTCATTTCCGGAACCTGGGCCAGAGCCCTCATTGTCAGAAGCTCTTTCGGAGTCGTGGTCCGACTCGGCACTTGGGGACACAGGCCGGGAGTCCATCTCAGAGCCTGGGGAGCGGCTCCGCCCTGACCGCAGGGACTCGTTGTCTGACTGTTCAGAGCCTGAGGGCCTGCGCTTCCTGGCTGGCTGGTCGCTGTCTGAATCCTCATCTGAGTGGGATCTCCGGGACCGCCGGGGGCTGCCGGCCTCGCTGCCGGACTTGTTCTGGTTCTCGTCCGAGTCGCTCTCCGAGGAGGCACCCTTCTTCCGCGGCTCGCCCTCATCTGAGTCGCTGTTGCTGTGGCTGTTGCGGGGATGCCTGGCAAAGAGAAATGCTCGTTACAGGCCAGGTTTCCGGCTGACACCACCTGACAATCAGCGGATGTCCTTTTAAAAGAGAAGGGCAGAATATTCTGGACCTGATCAGTGTTTTTACTGTGTTCTTTGGTGTACTTTTTTTGTAAATGAGATGTTGTTCATAGTAAAAAGGGGATTAAGTAGGAAGGAAGAATAAGGCATGTTAACCCTAAGACAGAATAAAAACAGTGAAGGATGACTCTCACTAGTCAAACCAGGCACCTTTCATCAGAATGAAGCATTTCTCAATTTCACACATAAAATTATCTAAGGAAGGAATACATTTATCTTTATAAGCAAATCCATAGCAGCAGAGGTAAAACCTAGGACCTTACTTGGCTGCAGAGACTATAGACCTGAACCCTCTCCCAAGGGTTGGCTGAGTGGGGCTCCCCTGTCCCATCTGTGTAGGAGTCGGCCAAGGAGCCAAGCCACCATTCCTGTTCTGGGATTTGCTTCTGCTCTGATGCCCTCTGAAATGACTAGACTTGCTCTGCCCAGGAAGCTGGGCTAAGGGGGTTCTGCTGCCTGCTTGTTTACTTTTGCCCGAGTTCACATATCAGATGTGACATACAGATGCACAGATCCTCTACACATCAGATGTTAAAGGAAAGGGACTTGTGCTAATGCTCGGCATGGTGGTGGCAAGGGAATCTTGGCTTCCTGCAGGAACAAATGTTCCCTTAACCACTGTGACAGCTGCTACCCCCGACCCCAACCCCCCACTGCACTGCGCTCACCAGGAGGGACATGCTTCTCCTCTGGCATATTCCTTGGTTTTGGTTTCCATGACAAATATTCCAAGAAAGGAATATTAAATCCTACAGGGTCAGTCTAAGAAGGGTGATGGAGGTGAAACAGATTACTCTCCCCAGCAATGAAAACATCCCTGCAGACTGAAAAGCAGCTCTTTGTGCTTACATCTGAAAGAAACCTAGACACACATCATGTAACTCAGGTCACCCGGGAAGGACGGGAAGCATGCACAAGAGGATGCTGGACGTTCCTTCTGTATATACACCCAGCACCAGTGGGCCCCTTGAATCTAATTCACTCCGCTCCATCTGGCTAAAGAAGGAAACACTTCCTGAGGGTTTAACCATCACGCCTCTCATCAATGGACCAGGATAACACTGTGGGCAAGGACCAGTGGTTTATGGAAAAGCAATCCGAATCTGTGTCAACCAGTGTCTTCAGAGAAAATGGGAACCAAACATCTTCAGATGCTTTACCCTACCAGGCTAGCCACCCCACCTCCGGCTGCAGACCCCTAGCCCCTTCAACATGCTAACCTCTCACTGCTGCCTCACCTCTAACCCACCAGGACTCCCTCTTTTACTTTTAAAAAGTTTTAAAAATTATTATTATTATTTTTTAGACGTACAGGTGATTAGGACTCTTTATTCTTCTAAAAGACTTAAACAGCCTTTTACAAAATATATCTCAGTAATTACCCTTACTACTTCAACTCCAGATTACATACGGTCCCTAGCAAGCAATAAANCATAGTTTCCATTTTTGTAACAATGTCAGATGACAGATGTTAATTAGATTAAATGTGATCATTTTGCAGTACAAATATCAAATCACCTAAAAATATCATGTTATATGTCAGTTACACCTCAAAAAAAAAAGAAGGCCGATCCAGACACACAGGCTCCAGGCAGTGGGGCTGCTCTGAGTCCTGGAGAGCAGCGGCAGAAGAGCAAAGGCGGCAGGTCAGTCAGGTTTCCTTTGTCAGAAGGGTCTTCCCCGTCCTGAGGGGCACCCCCTGCTCCTTGGTCATTTCTGTCATCTCTAGGCTCCTAAGACCAGAGGGAGCTGGACCTGAAAACACCACACGGTACTTTCTGACATGAACAAAGTGACTGCGGAGAATATTCCTGTTCTGCTGATCTGAGGGCTTCCCTGGAAGAAAGAGCCATCTTAAATGAAACTGACTTAGACGTGCAAAAGTGCTTTGGAACTGTACTCCAAAGCACCATCCTAGCCAAAACCTGAAGTGGGCAGTGGAATATTAGGGAAATCACTCTCACTAGGTTAAATCTCTCCATAAACAGCTCTCCAAGGGAACTTCTACCAATAGACTTGTTATTGCTTGGAGTCATCATTTAGGAAATGATTACCCAGTAGTTAGATTTGTCATTTGGGGATTAACTATGTCACCCCAAGTTACACGTGACATATTGGAAAAAGCAGGGGCAGAGCAGAGAGAGGACCTGGAGTATAGTCTGAACCTCACCTTTGCTATTATAGATTCTGAATCTCAGGCTTGTCACATTTCACAGGGGGGGGGGTGGGGTGGGGTAAATATCCACCTTTCCTCCTGAAGTTATTCTAGTTCCTAGAGTGGCACAGGCAGAGAACACCTTCCTTAACTCTCCACTGGGTGAGTTGCTTCTAGTCTGTCCTTCAAGAAACCTTGCCTTGACTTTGTTCTCACTTTGCTCCCATAACCTGTGGAAACATCATTCCATTTGAGGGTAGAAAAGACATTTGATCTCTGTTCTCAATGCCTTTTATAATGCATTTTATACTTGCTGACTAAACTAATTGCAGTTCTTTTTACAAACTGTTCAGTGCTACATAAAATGATGATCCTTAAGTCATTAATCACAAAAGGTACTGAAATGAAAATACACCTTGGTCTTACATATTAAAACATCTTTTTAGTTTCAGGAATACAGCGAAGTGATTCATATATATATGAATATATATTATGAATATGTATATAATTTTTTAGATTCTTTTCCACTATAGGTTATTACAAGATATCAAATATAGTTTCCCATGCTATACAGCAAATCCTGGTTATATAGTAATGTGTATCTCTTAAATCTCATACTAATTTATCCCTCCTCTCCTTTCCCCTTTGGTAACTGTTTTTTGTCTATCAGTGTTTCTGTTTCGTAAACAAATTCCTATTACTTTTTAGATCCACCTATAAGGGATTGTATATTTGTCTGACTTATTTCTCTTAGTATGATAATCTCTAGGTCTGTCAACATTGCAGCAAGTGGCAGTATTTCATTCTTTCTCATGGCTGAGTAGTATTCCATTGTATATGCATTATACATACTACATCTCTTTATTCATTTGTCTGTTGATGGACACTCAGGTTGCTTTCCATGTCTTGGCTTCCATATTTTTTTTTTAATTTTTTGGCTGAGCCACACTACATGTGGGACCTTAGTTCCCCAACCAGACACTTAACCCACCCCTACTACGTAAGAAGCCCAGAGACTTAACTACTAGCCTGCCAAGAAACTCCCAGTAAATAGCTTCTTGCATCTTTAAAAATACTTCAGAAATCTACAAAGAATTACAAAACTTTTGAGTAAACAGTCTTCAGTTTAATTCAGGTTCTTCCAAATATTTGCAGTTTGATACTAAATTTTCATATACAAATGTACTGCTCCCCTCCTCCCCAAATGACACAAAGTTTACACATAAAAATTGGTAGAAGAATTTTATTATGTGGCTTAGGTAGGTCTTTGCATTCTACTAACAGAAAAGCATTTTTCCACATCTTAGTCAACCTAACAAATGATATATTTGTGTTTTTATCTACATGGCTGCAGTATTACCCTCTTGAAGAAAACCTTCCTTTCATTTGTACTTTGGTACAATTATACAGTAGATACCTCTTTCTCCAGAAAATAAAAATATTCTTGATTTAAGCTTGAAATGGAAAAAGACAGTAACACCAAGTTTCTCACACCACTTGGTAAAAGACTGTAATAGAAATCCAAACAGTGTACTGCTTAACACACACAGATGACCCGTGTGCCGCTGGTGCAGGCACTCACAGCTCTGTAGGAATGCTTCAGCACGCGGGTTTATTTTCTGGGGTTTTCACATACGATAGGTGGAATTGTACCATAACGAAGAATAGTCACCTTTTGCTCAAGAGACTCAAATATTAGACTCTAGCACGGGAAACATCTCTTGGGTCATAGTAATGTACGAATGGATAGGGGAAAAAATTGCCTTAGCAAAAATTTCACCACTGACCAAACACCTGAAATGTTTTTATCACAGCTTTCACATGTTAAAAAAAGTTTCCTGCAGAGATGAAGCATATTCATGAAATAAAGCCTAGTCGCTATCATCTGAACCACGTTCGGAGCCCCTATCCGAGGCCTCATTGTTGGATCCCTCGGGTTCAGATTCATTTCCGGAACCTGGGCCAGAGCCCTCATTGTCAGAAGCTCTTTCGGAGTCGTGGTCCGACTCGGCACTTGGGGACGCGGGCCGGGAGTCCATCTCAGAGCCTGGGGAGCGGCTCCGCCCTGACCGCAGGGACTCGTTGTCTGACTGTTCAGAGCCTGAGGGCCTGCGCTTCCTGGCTGGCTGGTCGCTGTCTGAATCCTCATCTGAGTGGGATCTCCGGGACCGCCGGGGGCTGCCGGCCTCGCTGCCGGACTTGTTCTGGTTCTCGTCCGAGTCGCTCTCCGAGGAGGCACCCTTCTTCCGCGGCTCGCCCTCATCTGAGTCGCTGTTGCTGTGGCTGTTGCGGGGATGCCTGGCAAAGAGAAATGCTCGTTACAGGCCAGGTTTCCGGCTGACACCACCTGACAATCAGCGGATGTCCTTTTAAAAGAGAAGGGCAGAATATTCTGGACCTGATCGGTGTTTTTACTGTGTTCTTTGGTGTACTTTTTTTGTAAATGAGATGTTGTTCATAGTAAAAAGGGGATTAAGTAGGAAGGAAGAATAAGGCATGTTAACCCTAAGACAGAATAAAAACAGTGAAGGATGACTCTCACTAGTCAAACCAGGCACCTTTCATCAGAATGAAGCATTTCTCAATTTCACACATAAAATTATCTAAGGAAGGAATACATTTATCTTTATAAGCAAATCCATAGCAGCAGAGGTAAAACCTAGGACCTTACTTGGCTGCAGAGACTATAGACCTGAACCCTCTCCCAAGGGTTGGCTGAGTGGGGCTCCCCTGTCCCATCTGTGTAGGAGTCGGCCAAGGAGCCAAGCCACCATTCCTGTTCTGGGATTTGCTTCTGCTCTGATGCCCTCTGAAATGACTAGACTTGCTCTGCCCAGGAAGCTGGGCTAAGGGGGTTCTGCTGCCTGCTTGTTTACTTTTGCCCGAGTTCACATATCAGATGTGACATACAGATGCACAGATCCTCTACACATCAGATGTTAAAGGAAAGGGACTTGTGCTAATGCTCGGCATGGTGGTGGCAAGGGAATCTTGGCTTCCTGCAGGAACAAATGTTCCCTTAACCACTGTGACAGCTGCTACCCCCGACCCCAACCCCCCACTGCACTGCGCTCACCAGGAGGGACATGCTTCTCCTCTGGCATATTCCTTGGTTTTGGTTTCCATGACAAATATTCCAAGAAAGGAATATTAAATCCTACAGGGTCAGTCTAAGAAGGGTGATGGAGGTGAAACAGATTACTCTCCCCAGCAATGAAAACATCCCTGCAGACTGAAAAGCAGCTCTTTGTGCTTACATCTGAAAGAAACCTAGACACACATCATGTAACTCAGGTCACCCGGGAAGGACGGGAAGCATGCACAAGAGGATGCTGGACGTTCCTTCTGTATATACACCCAGCACCAGTGGGCCCCTTGAATCTAATTCACTCCGCTCCATCTGGCTAAAGAAGGAAACACTTCCTGAGGGTTTAACCATCACGCCTCTCATCAATGGACCAGGATAACACTGTGGGCAAGGACCAGTGGTTTATGGAAAAGCAATCCGAATCTGTGTCAACCAGTGTCTTCAGAGAAAATGGGAACCAAACATCTTCAGATGCTTTACCCTACCAGGCTAGCCACCCCACCTCCGGCTGCAGACCCCTAGCCCCTTCAACATGCTAACCTCTCACTGCTGCCTCACCTCTAACCCACCAGGACTCCCTCTTTTACTTTTAAAAAGTTTTAAAAATTATTATTATTATTTTTTAGANATGTGACATACAGATGCACAGATCCTCTACACATCAGATGTTAAAGGAAAGGGACTTATGCTAATGCTCGGCATGGTGGTGGCAAGGGAATCTTGGCTTCCTGCAGGAACAAATGTTCCCTTAACCACTGTGACAGCTGCTACCCCCGACCCCAACCCCCCACTGCACTGCGCTCACCAGGAGGGACATGCTTCTCCTCTGGCATATTCCTTGGTTTTGGTTTCCATGACAAATATTCCAAGAAAGGAATATTAAATCCTACAGGGTCAGTCTAAGAAGGGTGATGGAGGTGAAACAGATTACTCTCCCCAGCAATGAAAACATCCCTGCAGACTGAAAAGCAGCTCTTTGTGCTTACATCTGAAAGAAACCTAGACACACATCATGTAACTCAGGTCACCCGGGAAGGACGGGAAGCATGCACAAGAGGATGCTGGACGTTCCTTCTGTATATACACCCAGCACCAGTGGGCCCCTTGAATCTAATTCACTCCGCTCCATCTGGCTAAAGAAGGAAACACTTCCTGAGGGTTTAACCATCACGCCTCTCATCAATGGACCAGGATAACACTGTGGGCAAGGACCAGTGGTTTATGGAAAAGCAATCCGAATCTGTGTCAACCAGTGTCTTCAGAGAAAATGGGAACCAAACATCTTCAGATGCTTTACCCTACCAGGCTAGCCACCCCACCTCCGGCTGCAGACCCCTAGCCCCTTCAACATGCTAACCTCTCACTGCTGCCTCACCTCTAACCCACCAGGACTCCCTCTTTTACTTTTAAAAAGTTTTAAAAATTATTATTATTATTTTTTAGACGTACAGGTGATTAGGACTCGTTATTCTTCTAAAAGACTTAAACAGCCTTTTACAAAATATATCTCAGTAATTACCCTTACTACTTCAACTCCAGATTACATACGGTCCCTAGCAAGCAATAAAGAGAAAACATAAGTGATAACACTTTCCCCAGTATAATGTACTTTTGGTTTATCTGTCATTCTCTACTGTTTCTAAAGGACAAATTCCTTTAAGAGGGGTCTGCATCTCCAGCACTTAGCACTCATCTCGTAACATGGATGTTCAAATATCTGTTGGATGAATGAATGAAATGATGGCCATCAGAAGAACAAGGCATCATATGGTATTAAGAGTCCTGGTCTAAGAATCCAAATGCGGAGCTTCACAGGCAAGTTCAGGATAAGTGAAACAGAATATTGTTTGTCCAAGTGGGCTGTAAGCTAAAGGAGTGCAGGATAAGCCCTCCACAGGAGGAGGATGTCATATAGAAAATTTCAACTAACATCCATGAAGTAAGGAGGTTTCAAAATAGGTTTCCTTCTGTAAGGGACAAATATTTGGTAGACAAAATGACAAGATCAGAAAGAATGAGGTGTGTGATAAGGTGTCTTCCAGTTCTAAGATTCTAAGAAACTAGAGATGATATTCTGTCACAGTGACTACTCTTGGTTACTTTTCATTAGGAGAACACACCAAGCAAAAAAATTCCTACCCTTCATCAGCAATTTTCAGTTTATCTTCATCAGACGAATCATCACTTGATGATATTATGGCTTTGGATTTTATTTTTCCCTTCATTGAAGGTGGCAGACGTTCTGGCTTGGGCTAAAGAAAGAACACACATAACAGAGTAGTGAAGACTCTTCCATTAGGGTGTCATGTTAAATTGGGTTTGCACTGCAATGATACAATCAAATGGCAACCAACAAACTTCAGAAGCAAGTGTCTGTGCTTAGAGATACTGCAGGAGGAGGATGTATCTAGCAGACATCTTTTATGCCTACCAGGGAAGAAAAATGTGTTGGACACTCACAGCCTTCTTCTTCTCTGCTCTCGGGGGACGGCGCTTTTTCGATTTGGGGCCATTTTCTGTTTCATCATCATCAGATCCTTCATCTCCCTTCGGAGGTCTATAGTGAATACCAAAAGAAAGTGTGTCAAGATTCACTCATATGCCCATAAAGCCCAAGACTTCTTCGCCATCCAAATAGTATGAGTCATTCTCAACACCCTTCTCTACGGGTGTTGACTGCAACCAGACTGTGAGGCCACAACTTACAGTTGCTACACAAGGCTCAGAGTCTGCCATACAAATAAACCATGGATTTATGCAAAGTCTGCTGACTATGTGAGTCACTGTTGAGCCCTCTTAATGAATGAAAGATAAGCTCAGATCTTGCCCTTGGTGAGTGATAGAGGATATGAGAAAAGATCCAGGCTCTAGACTCAGCATCCTCCCCCTCCTCTTCCTTCCTTCCCAACTATTCATCCTAGGTCTGCTAATGTTCAGCCATAGCTTCAATTCCACAGGTCAGTGTGTCTGACTGAATTCCACAAGCAGAGTCGGCCTCGGGTTGGGAAGAAGGCCTAGGTAATCCTGGAGGTTCCTGGACAGGGAAGCACCATGAGAGGAGTGGGAGAGTTCAAGGGCCCCTCCAGGCAAGAGACGACAAGGCACCCCTTGTCCTCACAGTGGATGGCATGGGCGGATGAAAAGCCCTTCTTTCAGCTAAATTCACATTTTACACATCCTGTGAAACTTGAAGTGAGCCATGACTCTTACCATTTTACAGAGAGAAACCGAGGTTTGGGGCTTTTTAAGGTAATAGATGGACAGTTGGCACGGACTCACTAACTTTTCTCATTCTAAATTGCATAGGTTTTCCAATTAAGTGTTGCAATTCTATAGACATAAGAAAGGCAATTATGACTGGCTCAGAGCTCTCAGAAGGAAATTTGTAGTGTTTGGTAATTGGGGTCCATTTTAGGATTAAAGCAGGAAGCAGGAGCATGAAAGGTTTCTGTCTGGGTGGATCAAGAGATTACCAGGTGTTCCCAATTCTAGCCCTAAGATTCAGAAGGTAAAAGGTGTTTTCCACTTTCATGAGGTGATTGAAAAGGTTATCCCATGACACTACCTTCTCCTCTTCTTCTTCTTTCTCTCGCCGCCCTCCTCTTCCTCGCCTTCTTGCTCACTACCACTGCCCTTCCTTCGCTTCTTCTTTTTGGAGACAGGCAGGTCCTCATCGGTGTCATCATTGACAAATTCATCGAACTCTCCTCCCTTCTTGGAACGCTGAAATCCAAAGAAGACCACAGTCAGTGCTTTCCTGGCTGGTAGAATATGGCTGTATGAAATAGGCCTCATGCCATCAGTCCTCTGAGTCGATTGGAAGAGGTGCGTGGTGAGCCCCATACTTTAAAACTGCTAATTGGGATGAACGTTTCTCATAGCAAAGATCATCAACAGCAAGGGTGCTACAAGATAAACTATACTAAAACTAACACTGAAGTGCATTTCTAAAGACTGGATACCATTTAAAGCATTCTCTGCGCTGAAGACTATCCCTTAGCAAAGGAGGAAGCCAAAGCACGACTAAGCACTGAGTGCATCTAGGCAAGTAACTTCATTTCTAGCTGGAGTCATAGCTTACCCGTCCACCACCACCACCTCTTTTCTTTTCTTTTGTTGCTTCAGTCTCTCCAGTAAACATAAGAATATTTTTGGTCTTTTCTACATACTGGGCCCGCTGTTCCAAAAGTTTCTTTTGCTCTTCTTTTTCTCTGAGACGTTTCTCTTCCTATGAGGAAAAAAGGGTAGGGAAAAATCTCATCAAAATGTTCTTATGACCATAAAATCATGGCTATCATCAAAAGAACTTCTTCTAACAAAGTGTGTGTATACACACCTTTAATTCTAGTATCACCGCAAAGACAAGAAATACCTGTTCTTTGAGAAGTTTCTGCCTTAGCAGTTCTTTCTCTTGTTCTTGTTTGGCCCGCAACTCCCTTTCTTCTTCGTCTTGTTTGCGTGCCCGGGCCACGTGGTATTGCGCCTGGCTCAGTAAGTCAGAGCATTGCCTAGAACGTTCCCAATTTTGAGAAATACGAATGTAGCTAGTATACTTTTTATTTTAAAACTCAGAGCATTTACATTCTTTACACATATTTAAAAGTTTGAAGCAGGATCATAGGAAGTCTTAATTAGCAAAATTAACTTAAGTTCTCTTAAGCCAATACTGTCAATGATTTTAAGTTCCCAAATTATAACTGTCTTCCCAAAGCACAGCTAAAAAGATTCCCAACAGTATCTTCACATGTAACTCAGAGTCAGGAATCGTGTCTTGATTCTGACTACATGGCTGATGTTAGTGAAATCAGAAAAGTCTTTTCCCATATAACTTCAGGACTTGAACTAAATTAACTTTGGCATATTCCCTGAAAGAACCCTCAAGAAAAAGCCTTAGCCCAGGGTGGAACACCCCAGAGAGGAGTGTGAAAGACTGATGCCTAGAAGGTCAGAATCCCTCACTACTGTGTCACTCTCCCAGCCCATATGGATATCACTGCTGCTGCTGCTGCTAAGTCGCTTCAGTCGTGTCTGACTCTGTGCGACCCCAGAGATGGCAGCCCACCAGGCTCCCCCGTCCCTGGGATTCTCCAGGCAAGAACACTGGAGTGGGTTGCCATTTCCTTCTCCAATGCAGAAAAGTGAAAATGAAATCACTACCTCACCCAAAGTCACCTTCCATAAATAGTAACATTACCTGGCTTCTGTAGCAGCGAGGGCCAAATCAAATCTCATTTTATCTCCCACTTTACTCAAGTAACTGAAATATCTAAATGGAATGAGAAAATTAAATACGTTAAAAAAAAATTAATGAAACAGACCCTTCAGATTTTTAATCTGTTTTCAAAAAAAAGTTTCAGAGAAGGCTTACATACTGACTGAAATTAATGAACACATAATACTTAAATGTATACACCAAGGGCTGTCATCTCAATAGGAAAAACACATATACAACTCACTTTAAAAATAATTCTCAACAACATACCATGCAATACCAGCAAGTTCATGAAGATAAAGTTATATTTAACATTATCAGTAAATTCACAAACAACCAAAAATCAATTCCAGGAGCTAATATTTACTAAACACCAAATTTACTAACTATGTCAGCATGGAGGTTAGGAGGCGTAAGCCATGAAAGCACATATAATTTACTAGGAAAGGCAAGAAATACTTAAAACAAGAACTCAAATAAGGGTGGATAAAACCTGAAGAGATGTCAGATTTTAACTTTAACATACGCTGAGTTACCAACTAAAACTATAAAGTTACATAAATTGAGTTAAGCCAAATAAACTTATTCAGTTATTTAAGAGGAAAGGCCTTAATCTCAGCTCAAGGAAAACCCCTATCTCAAAGAAGACACTGGTATAACAGGTAAAACCAACATAAGTGGAGTCTAAAAGTTTCTAGTGTGTAAAATTCTGGGTCATATTACTCTCAGATTAATAACAAATCTAGGGCAGGCCTGTAAAGCTAGCCAGCTACAGGGGTCGGGCTATAGGATCTAATTCTAGCAGGATCCTGGCTATGGTTTGATGTCACCTAGTGGCAGCTGTCTGCTTTGGTTTAAAAGTTACCAGAATGATTCTACTAGAGAATGATTCTGCTTTGAGACATATGGGTTTAAAGAAACAATTTCAAAGGTTGTTTGGAAAACAGGTACAAAAGCCTACCTGTGTGCAAGTTCCAGTTCCTTCACAGCATTAAGTACTTCCTTCAGATTACTCTTTTCATCTTTCAGGACAGAGGTAGCTAATCTTTGTAGGACCAAGGCCACATTAAACATAAGAACTGTATCACTGGGTGCCACGTGTCTAGCCTATAAATAAAAACAAAGTAAATTTTTCATATGTTATAAAGACATGAAAAGAATTTTGGAGTGTTAGGCATGTAAGCATGTGTAAAACAGAGTAAAAAATACAAACTAGCACAGAGTTGAGTTCTCTTTTTTTTACCTTCAGCAGAGTTTGTTTGCATTCCTGTAACTTGCCACATTTGAAGAGGGCCCGGGCCAAATACAGCACAACTTCTGTGTTCTGGTGCTTATAAAACTTTCTGAGGCAGTTTTCATACTACAAAAAAGAGAAAAAGTTAATTAAAGCACAACAACAATTACATACTATTATTTTATAACAAAATTTCAAGCGATTTTAAAGCTATGCGAAAAGGTATTTTATCTTCTGGATGGTTAATTTCAAAGACTAAATTGAGACTGATTCTTGACATTCACCAGCATACATTTTCACAACATAAAAACCTGGTAAGAAAAATTACATACTTGAAATATCTTTCCATTTGAAATCTGGACTGACAGTGAAAGGTGAAACAGATGGAAGGTCTTTTTTGTATCTTTAGCAATACAATCTAGAAAAGACTTACTGATGATTTACCATAAGTCATACACCTGGCTCCTATGGTGCTCTACCACCTTTCTTTAGGGCTGGTGGAACCTACTGGCAATCAATATGAGAAGCCTCACAGTTCTGGTTGTTAATCTCTTAGTAAAACTATTATAGCAATACTGGGATTAATTTTTCCATGAACAAGTCAGTTTCTGACCATGCAACATCAGGAGTGTCATAGGCAAGTTCTTCTCAGTGAAGACAGTTAGATGGTTTTTCCCTGACTATTCCTAGAAATTGATTTGCAGACCAAGAAGGCTGACCCCCAAAAATACAACCTCTGAGACTACCATATGCAATCAGGGTTCTGTAAATCCTTGTGACGAGTTACCTTTTCAATAATAATAATAATAATAATAATANTAGTGAAATCAGAAAAGTCTTTTCCCATATAACTTCAGGACTTGAACTAAATTAACTTTGGCATATTCCCTGAAAGAACCCTCAAGAAAAAGCCTTAGCCCAGGGTGGAACACCCCAGAGAGGAGTGTGAAAGACTGATGCCTAGAAGGTCAGAATCCCTCACTACTGTGTCACTCTCCCAGCCCATATGGATATCACTGCTGCTGCTGCTGCTAAGTCGCTTCAGTCGTGTCTGACTCTGTGTGACCCCAGAGATGGCAGCCCACCAGGCTCCCCCGTCCCTGGGATTCTCCAGGCAAGAACACTGGAGTGGGTTGCCATTTCCTTCTCCAATGCAGAAAAGTGAAAATGAAATCACTACCTCACCCAAAGTCACCTTCCATAAATAGTAACATTACCTGGCTTCTGTAGCAGCGAGGGCCAAATCAAATCTCATTTTATCTCCCACTTTACTCAAGTAACTGAAATATCTAAATGGAATGAGAAAATTAAATACGTTAAAAAAAAATTAATGAAACAGACCCTTCAGATTTTTAATCTGTTTTCAAAAAAAAGTTTCAGAGAAGGCTTACATACTGACTGAAATTAATGAACACATAATACTTAAATGTATACACCAAGGGCTGTCATCTCAATAGGAAAAACACATATACAACTCACTTTAAAAATAATTCTCAACAACATACCATGCAATACCAGCAAGTTCATGAAGATAAAGTTATATTTAACATTATCAGTAAATTCACAAACAACCAAAAATCAATTCCAGGAGCTAATATTTACTAAACACCAAATTTACTAACTATGTCAGCATGGAGGTTAGGAGGCGTAAGCCATGAAAGCACATATAATTTACTAGGAAAGGCAAGAAATACTTAAAACAAGAACTCAAATAAGGGTGGATAAAACCTGAAGAGATGTCAGATTTTAACTTTAACATACGCTGAGTTACCAACTAAAACTATAAAGTTACATAAATTGAGTTAAGCCAAATAAACTTATTCAGTTATTTAAGAGGAAAGGCCTTAATCTCAGCTCAAGGAAAACCCCTATCTCAAAGAAGACACTGGTATAACAGGTAAAACCAACATAAGTGGAGTCTAAAAGTTTCTAGTGTGTAAAATTCTGGGTCATATTACTCTCAGATTAATAACAAATCTAGGGCAGGCCTGTAAAGCTAGCCAGCTACAGGGGTCGGGCTATAGGATCTAATTCTAGCAGGATCCTGGCTATGGTTTGATGTCACCTAGTGGCAGCTGTCTGCTTTGGTTTAAAAGTTACCAGAATGATTCTACTAGAGAATGATTCTGCTTTGAGACATATGGGTTTAAAGAAACAATTTCAAAGGTTGTTTGGAAAACAGGTACAAAAGCCTACCTGTGTGCAAGTTCCAGTTCCTTCACAGCATTAAGTACTTCCTTCAGATTACTCTTTTCATCTTTCAGGACAGAGGTAGCTAATCTTTGTAGGACCAAGGCCACATTAAACATAAGAACTGTATCACTGGGTGCCACGTGTCTAGCCTATAAATAAAAACAAAGTAAATTTTTCATATGTTATAAAGACATGAAAAGAATTTTGGAGTGTTAGGCATGTAAGCATGTGTAAAACAGAGTAAAAAATACAAACTAGCACAGAGTTGAGTTCTCTTTTTTTTACCTTCAGCAGAGTTTGTTTGCATTCCTGTAACTTGCCACATTTGAAGAGGGCCCGGGCCAAATACAGCACAACTTCTGTGTTCTGGTGCTTATAAAACTTTCTGAGGCAGTTTTCATACTACAAAAAAGAGAAAAAGTTAATTAAAGCACAACAACAATTACATACTATTATTTTATAACAAAATTTCAAGCGATTTTAAAGCTATGCGAAAAGGTATTTTATCTTCTGGATGGTTAATTTCAAAGACTAAATTGAGACTGATTCTTGACATTCACCAGCATACATTTTCACAACATAAAAACCTGGTAAGAAAAATTACATACTTGAAATATCTTTCCATTTGAAATCTGGACTGACAGTGAAAGGTGAAACAGATGGAAGGTCTTTTTTGTATCTTTAGCAATACAATCTAGAAAAGACTTACTGATGATTTACCATAAGTCATACACCTGGCTCCTATGGTGCTCTACCACCTTTCTTTAGGGCTGGTGGAACCTACTGGCAATCAATATGAGAAGCCTCACAGTTCTGGTTGTTAATCTCTTAGTAAAACTATTATAGCAATACTGGGATTAATTTTTCCATGAACAAGTCAGTTTCTGACCATGCAACATCAGGAGTGTCATAGGCAAGTTCTTCTCAGTGAAGACAGTTAGATGGTTTTTCCCTGACTATTCCTAGAAATTGATTTGCAGACCAAGAAGGCTGACCCCCAAAAATACAACCTCTGAGACTACCATATGCAATCAGGGTTCTGTAAATCCTTGTGACGAGTTACCTTTTCAATAATAATAATAATAATAATAATATCCTTTTTAGAAAAAATGGTTAACTACTTCCCAGGGCCTGGACTGCTCATGTCTTCTATCTTTGCTCAGAAACTTTTTTCTGGCCATAATAACTTCAATAAGAGCATTTTTCCTTTTTCACTAGGTATGCTAAAGATGCTGGGCATGATTCTTTTACTCAAGTAATCAACAAATATGAAAAGCATAACAAAAATCTCTAGCTATGAAAACTTATCCCCATGGAGGGAGTTTTTTCTTTTTAAATGTCTTTTAACCTTTCTGAATTGCAGTTCTCTCATCTGAGAAGGAAGAGGATAAAATGAGCAAATGAATAATTGTTCAGTCGTGTCCGACTCTTTGCAACCCCATGTACTATACATTCCATGGAATTCTCCAGGCCAGAATACTGGAGTGGGTAGCTATTCCTTTCTCCGGGGGATCTTCCCAGCCCAGGGATCGAACCCAAGTCTCCTGCATTGCAGGTGGATTCTTTACCAGCTGAGCCACTAGGGAAGCCCAAATGAATAATAAATCCCATTATCTTCTGGCACTTATACTGCTATGCTGGGCAAATCAGTGCCAAGTATTTTTCATTCTGGATACTCATAAAATTCTATGAGATTAAGGTACAAGTATTTCTGTCTTATAGACATGCCCAAGATGTGCAATTAATGGTGGAGCCAGGACTCACATCTTTGTCTGGACATCAAAGACTGGTCTTAACCTTATAAAATTATAAGCTTCTAAACAGATGGGGCCAGAATGGTTAAGAAAACAACTGCTCAACAATGATCACAAAAAAAATATTTTGAAAAATAAAACATTACCATCTGAACAGCGCTGATATATTGCTTTTGTTCCACGTAGATGTGTGCTAGGTTCAACCACACATCACTGATATCTGCTGTTGCTTCTCTTACTTGGGCAAATACATCACGAGCTTCACGGAAATATCCTTTGTGGGCCAAAACAGCTCCTAAAGTTATAAAAAGGGTCACAGAATTAGAACTTCCTATTTGTAGCCAGAAAAAAAAAAAAAAAACTAGAGAGAAAATCTGACCTATAAATATCCTTCCAAAAGCATTTATTTCACAATTATGGATATCCAAATCTTATAACTACCTATGCCATTAGCAGCATATAGATTCTTTGCATCATTTCTGAGTACTTGTTTGTAGATAGCCAGAGCACGATCCTGATGACGCTTTTCCTATAAAAAGATTATTAAAAAAATTCAAATAAGAATCAAGTAAGTATCAACTTTGTTTTAAAGAAATGAAAAGAGATTACCTTTTCTCTATCTCGAGTGGGCTGATGCAAAGTTTGAAGCCAGACGTTGCCAAGGGCCAGCATAGAATAAGTGTCACTCTGAGTAGCTGGTTGTTTTAATATCCTCTCAAATTTTTTCTGGCCTGGACCCCATTCTTGTTTTGCTAAATGAAGATTACCAATCAAAGACCAAGCATCTGGATGGTCCTAAAAACACACATATAAAAAGAAGCAAAATCTGTAATTTGGATTCGGAGATCAACCATCTTTCCACAACAGCTGATTCCTGGAGAGGTTTATAGGCTACATTTACAACAGTGTTTTTCAAACTGAGAGATGAGATGGATTAATGACTTGTAAAATCAATTTAGTGTTTAGTTATCAGCATAAGAAATGCAATAAAATGGAATACAGTAAAAATATCAATGTACTACCTAGGGCAATATGATTTTACAAATCATATTAATTTGTAAAACTTTGATCTCAGCTGTTTGCATACACACATGTTTGTGTACTAGGCTGTGACGTGAAATCTAATTATCATTGTGGGACACAATCCAAATATCTAGACGACTCTACACCCTTTGAAATGAAGTGAAGTGAAAGCTGCTCAGTTCTATCTGACTCTGCAACCCCATGGACTATACAATCCATGGAATTCTCCAGGTCAGAATACTGGAGTAGGTAGCCTTTCCCTTCTCCAGGGGATCTTCTCATCCCAGGGATTGAACCCAGGTCTCCCTCATTGCAGGTGGATTCTTTACCAGCTGAGCCACAAAGGAAACCCAAGAATACTGGAGTGGGTAGCCTATCCCTTCCCCAGCGGATCTTCCCAACCCAGGAATCAAGCCAGGATCTCCTGCATTGCAGGCTGATTCTTTACCAACTAAGCTCTCAGGGAAGCCCTTTAGTATCTTTAAAAAGTAAATGAAAAAAAAAAAGGGGGGGGGGAGCCAACCTACACAGCCATTGAAAGAAAAAACTGATTTACTGAAGGAAAATGGTAAAGTACTTATTTTTTCAAACCCAAGAGTTATTATTACCAACCTGATTAATCTGAAGAGCTTCCTTAAACCAATCTGAAGCCTCATAAAAGTTTCCTTTATCTCTAGCCATTGCTCCTAGGCGCAGATAGCCTGAAAATACACAAGTTTTAAGGTTTAAAATATTAGCTATAAAGTAGGATCATAATTTTAAAGTTGTACTTTTAAAATAATTGCTTTTCATTAACACATCACAGGTGAAAAAATATCAAGCATCGATACAGTCAATTAAATAATAAGTTAAAGTGCAACTTCAAAACCATCAAACCTTCCTGTTTGAAATCTCAGATTCTCTGTTCTACTCCATTTCCCAAGCTGGCACTCTGGATCAAGTCATTATCTCAAGCTAAGTTATTTTAAAAGGTTGGCATCATTTTGTTTCCAGTTTCTCTCTGATATACAGCACTGTGCTTGGCATATCACACAATAGTGAACAGACTACTAAGGGATTACTAGTTAGAAAACGTGGGCTCTAACTGTGTCTCTTTCCCTTAAGTACTTTTAAAAGTGAAAGTGTTAGGCGCTCAATCGTATACAACTCTTTGCGACCCCACGGATTGTAGCTAGCCAGGCTCCTCTGTCCATGGGATTCTCCAGGCAAGAATACTGGGGTGGATTGCCTTTCCTTCTTCAGGGGATCTTCCCGACCCAAGGACTGAACCCAGGACTCCTGCACTGCAGGCATATTCTTTACCATCTGAGCCACCAGGGAGTGCCACACAAATGTCAAATTGTTATTTTTTCCAGAAAATGTCACTCTCTCAAGAAACCAACAATGGTTTACAATTGCCTATCAACTCAGTTCAAATTAAGCCTGGAATTCAACTAAAATCTTATTTTAAATCACTTTTTTATTCATAATAGTATGACAGGGGCCAAGTTACTAGTCCCTGATTTGACCAGAGTCAAAACATCATAGCTTTAGGTTCTTTTAAGGGAAGTGCAGCATATAAATGACTTTTAGTTAGAAACTTTCCAAATTTCACACTGCTCAGGTTGCAAAAACTCAAGGTAGGACATTTTTAGGAATAATTATTTCTAGGAAAGGCACTGTCCTTTATGACTATTAAAAACACTGTAAATCAAAACAGAACCCACCATTAAGATAAACCCATAACCAAATATGTCAAGGAGTTGTTAAAAGCCTAGTAAAGGTAGCTGACCCACTGAACATGGACTAGTCTATATAATATGGTCCCAATGGTTTTCAGTGGTTTCCTTCTGTTTCCAGGATAAATTTAAGTGAAGCTGCATTTTTTTTTTTAAGGCCACAAATTTGCTTTGAAGAAAAGGTGTAACCTTTAGAACAGCTGGTTTTGTTTTTTCAATAGTTTTTTTTTTTTTTTTCTGCACTGTGTGGCTTACAGGATCATAGTTCCCCAAACAGAGAATTAATCTCCAGTGGAAGCAAGAAATCCTAACCACTGGACCACCAGGAAATTCCCTAAAACTGTTTATTACTAGTTCCTTGAAAGATTTTTTCCAGGCTAAATTTTTGCTGCTGTTGTGAGCATTTAATACATAAAAAATAAAGTTTAAAATCTTACAGTCAACATAATTAGGATGTTCCCGTAAGATGTTTTTATATAGTTTTTCAGCTTCATGGAATTCACACATCGCCTCATACAGCCTGGCTAAATTGTATGACGTTGTAACAGAAATGGCGTTATAATAATGTTCATCGTGCTCGGCTTCTGCCTTTGCACGATCCAAAGATGCCAAAAAGTATTTCTAGGAGAAAGAAAAGAAAATTACATTGTGAAAACACTTGGTTGATACATAAAAAAAAGTGCGCACTGAACTTGATAGTTCAAAAGAAGGAACTATTCCTTCGTTCCTACCTTTGCCTCACCCAGATTTCCAAGTCTGAAATGAAGGGCACCCACGTTATTCAGAATCTCTGGGGGGACATCGGCCTGCACTTTCTCCTGAAGGATGCGTGTTGCTGTTCCGTAGGCTGACAGGGCACCCTGTGTTTTCATGGTGGACAGAATAAAGTTTAAGTGAAAAAGAGAGAAACACTTTATCAGGCTTACCAAAAACACATTAGGTAGATGAAAAATGTGATCAAATACCTGTATATCAGTCTGTTCTAAGATCTGTGCCAACTCAATCCAAGCTTCAACATCATCTGGATACTGTTCTGTGACCTTCTTCAAATGGCCCTGGGATAAAGAGATCATTAAGCTAAGGCATTCCAGCTCTAGGCTATGAAAGTAAAACATGGTAGCTGCTCTGCCCTGTTTAATGTCAGCTGTTATTTCAACTGGAACAAACTCAGCTATCAAAACTGAGTCCAACATATTTCTATAAGCAATAACAAGAAACAAGCAAGCATCTAGGGATAGCTACCAGAAAATAACTAAGACTTTTAAGACATACCTTGGCAATATCTCTTTTTTCTTGGTCTTCTGAAGCAGCATATAAAGAGCCAAGAATTTTCATAGTTTCATAATTATTAGGATAAGCTTTCAAAACTTTCTCAAAGCACTGAGATGCATTCTCTTTGTCACCTCGATAAATGTACATTTGTCCCAAACCAAAAAAAGGCAGCACAAAAGAGGATGAGGCAAACTGTGTGGCTTGATAGTAGTATTGGAAAGCTTGGTCATAATCTTCCTAAAAAATGAAAATAAAACAAGACCAACAATATATACAAAAGTTTTTAAAAGATCTGGAAAACCATTAAAGAATTAAGATACTCCAGGATGTAAAATTAACTCACCTGGACATGGAATGATCTAGCCAACTGGTAGCAACTTTCTGCTTGCATGGCCTCCACTTCTGTATTATGGAATGCGTGGAGAGCCAAGTGCTGGACTTTACTGTAATCCTGAACAAGGAAGACCCAAAAGTCAACGGGTAAGCTCCAACAACTCTACTGGTCTCAGTCATAGGGTTCCTCAAATTTCACTTTAAAAATTTGTTAACTGAATTAACAATAACAGCACTGTACCCATATTTACAAATCACTCTCCTTATTCCCCTTGCTGATAAACTTAGGGAAGACGGGAACTAACATTTGTATAGTACTTAACCTTTGCTCAGTATGTCTATTACTTCATTTAATCTCCACAATAATCCTTCGAAGCATCAGGCCTATTTTTGTGATGAGAAAATCCAAGAGAAGTTATGTCCCTTATTAACAGTAATGGGAGCAGTTACGATTTAATAAGAACTATTATATCCAAGGGTTTCTCTTGTGGCTCAAATGGTAATCTGCTTGCAATGTGGGAGACCCAGGTTTGATCCCTGGGTCGGGAAGATCCCTCGGAGAAGGAAATGGCAATCCACTCCACTATCCTTGCCTAGAGAATTCCATGGACAGAGGAGCCTGGTGAGATACGGTCTATAGGGTTGCAAAAAATCAGACACTAAGCGACTATACTTTCACTACATCCAAAGTACTCCGCTAGGTATACTTATATTAGTTCTAAGCTTCATCAACCTTCCCTGCAAAGTATGTCATTATTACCATTTTACTGATGGGAAAACAGAAACTTAAGTAAGTTTGTTATCCAGAGTGAAAAGCCAGAATCTCAGTTTACTTTCTTCCCCACTCCAAGGATATGTTCTGTCACATGAAGGTAACAAGTACCAGCACCTGGACCTGCATTCAACTCTATTTGAATGCATGGGTCATGACCTTTCTACTAGATTTGACTTTCCTTTTGATTAATCTGCCAAGTGTCTCAAAGTCAGAGTTCATATATCAGGGGTAGAAACAACGTTTCAGCTTTAATAGGAATGTGTTTTATTCATCTGACCAGAAATCTGGTCTGATGTAAAGCTTCTGACATTTTTTTAATATTATAAATAATGGGATTGCAGTTTTTAACAGGGACTGTTTCCGATTAGGTAAGTATGTAATATGGATATTACATTTAACAACCCTAACTACCACCCCTCAAATCCTATAAAGTAGGTATTATTACTGTTTTACAAGTGAGGCAATTAAGGTTTAGGAAAATCAGTATATTGGCCCAAAGCCAAGGAACTATATATAATGGTGATGCCACAATCTGAACTAAGTGATTCAAACTCCACACTTTTAATTACATGACACTGCCTTTAGCTAAATTTATATCTTGTTCACTGGAATGAGGGTATGGAAATACCATGTGTGCCTTCTAGAGTCGTTTTAATGACAAACTGAGAAAACATATGTAAACATGCTCTGTAAATCTTACAGACATATATTCAGTGCAAGAGGACCTCATGACACCTGGAACAGCATTGATCATAGATCAGATGTTCAGTAACACTCAAATAGACTCCCTTGATTTACATATTTCACCTAGGTAATCTTTAAGGTTCTGAATATACTAATTGTGCTCAGTAGAAGCAAGTCTCTATCTTCAGCAGTGGAAGGGTGACTAGCATTGAAAATAAAAAATGTGTTTTTCTCATTTGGTTCAAGGAAGCTGTCCTAACATTTGTAAGCACTGACTACTAGATATGCACTCAAATATTTAGAATCATTAGTCTTCTGTTTTTTGTTGTTTTTTCCCCCAATAAAAAACAATCTAACTTGTGTTAATGTTTTATCTTAAAACAGTAACAGTTCATTTACTTTTAAAATACATTTCCATCTTCTCCCTAAGTAGTTGCCTTTTAGTACTGTAATAGCTATAGCATAAATGGTTTTTCCAGTGGTCATGTATGGATGTGAGAATTGGACTGTGAAGAAGGCTGAGCGCCGAAGAATTGCTGCTTTTGAACTGTGGTGTTGGAGAAGACTCTTGAGAGTCCCTTGGACTGCAAGGAGATCCAACCAGTCCATTCTGAAGGAGATCAGCCCTGGGATTTCTTTGGAAGGAATGATGCTAAAGCTGAAACTCCAGTACTTTGGCCACCTCACGTGAAGAGCTGACTCACTGGAAAAGACTCTGAGGCTGGGAGGGACGGGGGGCAGGAGGAGAAGGGGACAACAGAGGATGAGATACCTGGATGGCATCACGGACTCGATGGACGTTGAGTTTGAGTGAACTCCTGGAGTTGGTGATGGACAGGGAGGCCTGGTGTGCTGCGATTCATGGGGTCGCAAAGAGTCGGACACAACTGAGCGACTGAACTGAACTGAAAGCTTAATTAATAATTCACTATGAAAGGGGCTTCTATAGCTAGGGAGAGTAAAGCACCATGGTTAACAGCTGTGTGAACTCAGGGTATTAACTCTGCTTCCATGATTCATCCACAAAATTAAGAAAATATTACCTATCTCATAGGATTGTTTTGAATATTATATAAATTCATGGCATGCACTTTTAACAGTACTCGGCATTTAGTAAGGATAGAGTGCATACCAATAGCAACAATAACAACATGAATTACTAATAAGGATCGATGCAGTTTTGTGAACTTTTACTTAAATTGCTATTTAATTGAAGTTCTTGGTATAATTTAGTACCTAGTTGCAAATGATTTATTAAACTCATGCTTGAAGTGAAGTGAAGTCGCTCAGTCGTGTCCAACTCTTTGCGACCCCGTGGACTGTAGCCCACCAGGCTCCTCTGTCCATGGGATTATCCAGGCAAGAATACTGGAGTGAGTTGCCATTTCCTTCTCCAGGGGAATCTTCCCAACCCAGGGATCGAACCCGGGCATGCTTACCAACTATATAAAAACTTTTCTAGTATTTGAGAAATCTAGAATGCCATTGCTCTACAGAATTAGTGGCAACTTTAAACATGACATCATGATCAACACACAAAAATAAACAAGCAAAAAACTAAGACTATTTCATAAAGCTGCGCCTCTCTTCTTTCAGCTACCTAGTGATCGTCTTCTAAAAATGTAGCTCAAGAGCATTTTCCTTCTTGGTGGTAAACACGTTTCTTAACCACTAATCATTTCCTCTTTCATTTCTCTACCACAGCAGGGTAGAGACCTTTATTTCTACATTTACATTTGTTCACATGTCTGGGTTTTCTATGAAACTGAACTCCTTGAGAGCAAAAACTGTCTTACAGAACTTCACACCTCCATCACAACATTCGGTATGGTATACAGGGTCAATAATTAAATGATTGAATGAACAGACATACCTAGATACTAATACAAACTCTAACTTGAAAAAATTCTTGATTAAAATTTCTTTTGAAGTTAAAAAGATAAAGTGTCAACTGTAGTGCAGAAAAGCAAAGATAAGGATTTAAAATTAAACAACTTTAATACATGATTTCTCCTACCTTTTTGAAGAAAAAGTGATTTGCTAAGTGATTTAATACCATAGGGTTGCTAGGATCAATAGTATAGGCTCTGGAAAGAAGCTGGACACCATTTTTGATGGAATCAGCCTAAAAGGAACACAGTGATGACAGGGATGAATGAAACATTACTTAAATAGCACTTTTTCAAAGTTTCCTTTCCAGTCTGAAGAAATAAGATTATACTAATCTAAGTTCAGATACCAAAATATAGTTCTTTTTAACTTTCTCACCAGCAATAAAAAATTTCAAACCGTGATGGTGGGATTATTAATTGGCACAGCCACTACAGAAAACAGCATGAAGGTTTCTCAAAAAACTAAAAATAGAACTACCACATGGCCCAACAACTCCCCTCCTGGGCACACAGCTCAAAACCAAATATTAACTAGAAACACTACCTCAAAATCCATAGGCCATTACTCATAATTGCCAAGATATATAACCTAAGTTCCCATCAATAGATGAATGGATAAAGATGATACACACACATGTACATGCAATGGAATACAACACAGCCATAAAAAAGAAAGAAATTTTGCCATTTGTAACAACATGGATGGACTTGGAAGGCATTACGTTAAGTGAAATAAGTCACAGAAAGATAAATGCTGTATGAATCTAAAAAATACAACGAAATAGTGAATATAACAAAAAAGAAGCAAACTCACAGATATAGAGAACAAACTACTGATTACCAGTTGGGGAGGGGAGGGACAACATAAGGGGTGGGAAGTGGGTGGCATAAACTATCAAGGTGTAAGAAAGGTTCAAGGATGTAGTGTACAACATGAAGAATATAGCCAAGATTTTATAATAATGCAAATGGAAAGTAATCTTTAAAAACTACAAAAATTAAAGGAAAAATAATAGAAATAAATTAAAACAATGAGTTAAACTTTCCGAATTTAGCTTTCTTAACAGACTTAACTGCAGAAGTACTGCCACTGGAAAGCATTTCCTGCCCTTTGAAATTGGGTGAGTGTAATAAATATACCTGCTATCACTGTCCTAAACAATCTACTGCTAATCCCCAAGGCAAATAATAGGAAAGACTCCAAAAGATTGCATTTTTTAACAGCTCTGTTGAGATATAATTCAATATATAAATTAATACTATTCACCTGACAAAACGGTCAGAAACTAAACAGTTTTTTAATCACACACCTCTTTATTATTGAGTTCTAGAACAGCCAGTCCCACCAATGCTCCCACACACTTGGAATTGAGTTCCAGGGCTCTGCTGAATGCCAGACGAGCTTTCTCCAGTTTGTTAAGTTTCACAAAGCAATGGCCCATTCCTAAACGAACTTCCGCTACAAAAATAAAATTAAGTTATTTAGTCTGTCAAACTAAAGCATTCTTAGGATTCAAATTTTTTAAAATGCTCACACACTATTTATAAGTTGCAAAATGCCAGAATTAACCTCAACATAATCCCACTATAAAATCTTTGGGTGTATCACAATCTTGACTACACTGGAGGTCAGAAAAATAATGTTATTTTTCTTGTCTTCCAATATGCCTGGCTATACTGTACCTTCAAGATCTAATTTTTAAAGAGCAATTTTTTAAACAGAGAGCTTCATTATAGGCTTAAATAAAGTGACTGGCTACATGCACATCTGCAGAACTAAGCTTATAAATGCTTTCCAATTTCAAACCCATGCCAAAAGTCAACCATGTTCTTATCAAAGGCCAGCCTTTCCAGTGCTCATTAGATGCTACCCCTTCTCATCTAAGGTCACTGCACCAGCAACCCTCCCCCTTTTCCTGCATCATCAAAATTTCCCTCTCAACTAGATCATTCTCATCCATACACACTCTGCTATCCTAAAAAATCCTCTCTCGATTCCATTTCTCTTTCCAGTGCCACTTCATTCCTACTTTCCTTAAAAAGCCAAGCTCCTTAGATTCTATACTTGCTTCCAATTCCTTTCCTTCCCTTTTCTCTTTGGACTCTACTCTGATGAGTATCTCACCTCTACCGTTCCAATAGGACTGCTTTTATCAAGGTCACTAATGATTTGTATGTTGCCAGATCCAATGAGAAGTTTCATTCCCTATTTTACTTGGCCTAACAGAATTTGACACAGTCTGACAATCTCTCCTTTTGGAAACACTTGACATTTAATTCCAAAATTTTCTAAATGAATGTGATTTTGCAAAGAAAAAAAGTATAGGGCAAAAAGATATATTAAGAACTACTTCTACTCAGCCTTTGAATCAAATATCAGTATTTTAAGTTGGATCATATACAGCTTAGACTTGAAGTTTTTCTCTTACCTGGACAACCTGGGTTAGTCCGCAAGGCTTTCTTATAGTAAGCTAGAGCACCTCTGTAATCCTTCTTGTTGAACGAAATGCAAGCTTTACCTGTAAGGATTTTTAAAAATAAACATGCACTTATTAAAGAACTCAAGTGTTATATATTCTTCACTAACTGTACTAGATCAAATATATCTCCCAGTAAAAAGTAGTCAAAAACAGTAAAAACGATTTCATATTTAAACTTGCTTTACATAAGGAACTATTAATCTATGTTTATAAATAGAACAGTCCTATCTTTGGAAGTTTAGTTCAGTTCAGTCACTCAGTCGTGTCCGACTCTTTGCGACCCCATGAATCACAGCACGCCAGGCCTCCCTGTCCATCACCATCTCCCGGAGTTCACTCAGACTCACGTCCATCAAGTCCGTGATGCCATCCAGCCATCTCATCCTTGGCCGTCCCCTTCTCCTCCTGCCCCCAATCCCTCCCAGCATCAGAAATTTTTCCAATGAGTCAACTCTTTGCAAAAGAGGTGGCCAAAGTACTGGAGTTTCAGCTTTAGCATCATTCCTTCCAAAGAAATCCCAGGGTTGATCTCCTTCAGAATGGACTGGTTGGATCTCCTTGCAGTCCAAGGGACTCTCAAGAGTCTTCTCCAACACCACAGATCAAAAGCATCAATTCTTCGGCGCTCAGCCTTCTTCACAGTCCAAC
>SJYW01054433.1:1812-17449 GCA_006410735.1 Raphicerus campestris | reverse complement strand
GTACAGTACCATGTCATCTGCAAACAGTGAGAGTTTTACTTCTTCTTTTCCAATCTGGATTCCTTTTATTTATTTTTCTTCTCTGACTGCTGTAGCTAGGACTTCCAGAACTATGCTGAATAATAGTGGTACAAGTGGATATCCTTGTCTTGTTCCTGATCTTAGGGGGAATGCTTTCAGTTTTTCACCATTGAGAATAAAGGTAAGTAGCAGCAGCTGTGCTTTGCTGGAGCAGCTGTATAGAGATACCCCACACCCAAGGTAAGAGAAACCCAAGTAAGATGATAGGTGTTGCAAGAGGGCATCAGAGGGCAGACACACTGAAACCATACTCACAGAAAACTAGTCAATCTAATCACACTAGGTCCACAGCCTTGTCTAACTCAATGAAACCAAGTCATGCCTGCCGGGCAACCCAAGACGGGCGGGTCATGGTGGAGAAGTCTGATAGAATGTGGTCCTCTGGAGAAGGGAATGGCAAGCCACTTCAGTATTCTTGCCTTGAGAACCCCATGAACAGTATGAAAAGGCAAAATGATAGGATACTGAAAGAGGAACTCCCCAGGTCAGTAGGTGCCCAATATGCTACTGGAGATCTCTGGAAAGAATGATGCTAAAGCTGAAACTCCAGTACTTTGGCCACCTCATGCGAAGAGTTGACTCATTGGAAAAGACTCTGATGCTGGGAGGGATTAGGGGCAGGAGGAGAAGGGGATGGCCAAGGATGAGATGGCTGGATGGCATCACTGACTCAATGGACGGTGAGTCTGAGTGAACTCCGGGAATTGGGGATGGAGGCCTGGTGTGCTGTTATTCATGGGGTCCCAAAGAGTCGGACATGACTGAGCAACTGAACTGAACTGATATTTATGTGAAATGTTATAAAACAAAAATTAGCTTAGAGTTGTTTCCAAATAGGTCGCTTACTGATTCTCTAGAAGTAGATTACAAATTATGCTTAGCTGGTATATATTTTATTTCTGTAATTTCAACAGAAATGATGATCTACTGCAATAAGTTTTTTCCNTTTGTTCATAATGATGCTTTCTAAGGCCCACTTGACGAGATCAGGGCGGCGGCCAGGAGGAACTACCCCGCGTCCGAGGCCAGCGCAGCCGGGAGGAGACACCCAGGTCCGAGGTCCGGGGCGGCAGCCGGGAGGAGCTATCCTGTGTCCGAGGTCAGGGGCGGCCAGGAGGAGACACCCAGCGTCTGAGGTCAGGAGCAGCAGCTGGGAGGAGCCACCCATGCCAAGGCCAGGGCTGGCGGCCAGGAGGAGCAACCCGAGGAGCGGTGGCTGCGCAGGCGCAGGAGGGCCTAGAGGAGCTATTCCACGCTGAAGGTCAGGAACAGCGGTGTAAGGAGATACCCCTCGTCCAAGGTAAGGAGCAGCAGCTGTGCTTTGCTGGAGCAGCCGTGAAGAGATACCCCACGCCCAAGGTAAGAGAAACCCAAGTAAGATGGTAGGTGTTGCAAGACGGCATCAGAAGGCAGACACACTGAAACCATACTCACAGAAAACTAGTCAATCTAATCACACTAGGTCCACAGCCTTGTCTAACTCAATGAAACCAAGTCATGCCTGCCGGGCAACCCAAGACGGGCGGGTCATGGTGGAGAAGTCTGATAGAATGTGGTCCTCTGGAGAAGGGAATGGCAAGCCACTTCAGTATTCTTGCCTTGAGAACCCCATGAACAGTATGAAAAGGCAAAATGATAGGATACTGAAAGAGGAACTCCCCAGGTCAGTAGGTGCCCAATATGCTACTGGAGATCTCTGGAAAGAATGATGCTAAAGCTGAAACTCCAGTACTTTGGCCACCTCATGCGAAGAGTTGACTCATTGGAAAAGACTCTGATGCTGGGAGGGATTAGGGGCAGGAGGAGAAGGGGATGGCCAAGGATGAGATGGCTGGATGGCATCACTGACTCAATGGACGGTGAGTCTGAGTGAACTCCGGGAATTGGGGATGGAGGCCTGGTGTGCTGTTATTCATGGGGTCCCAAAGAGTCGGACATGACTGAGCAACTGAACTGAACTGATATTTATGTGAAATGTTATAAAACAAAAATTAGCTTAGAGTTGTTTCCAAATAGGTTGCTTACTGATTCTCTAGAAGTAGATTACAAATTATGCTTAGCTGGTATATATTTTATTTCTGTAATTTCAACAGAAATGATGATCTACTGCAATAAGTTTTTTCCATTTTTTTTTTTTGGCCACACTGGATCACCCTGAACCCAGGTCCTTGGCCATGAAAGCATGAAGTCCCAATCAACAGATCACCAGGGAACTCCCTACAAGAGTTTTTTTGTTATTTAAAATTTTATTTATTTTTAGCTGCACTGGGTCTTTGTTACTGCATGCAGGCTCTCTTCTAGTTGCAGTGAATGGGAGCGCCTTTATATGGTGCATGGGCTTCTTGTTGTGGGGGATTTTCTTGTTGTGGAGCAAGGCTCTAAAGCACTCGGGCTCAGTAGTTGAGGTACATGGGTTTAGTTGCTCCATGGCATGTAGAATCTTCCCGGACCAGGGTCTGAACCCACTGCTGCCTGCATTAGCAGGTGGATTTTTAACCACTAGACCACCAGGGAAGTCTCCTCCCCACCCCACAAGGGTTTTATTTTTATTACGGTAAAGCTCTTCTACTTTGCCGCCCAGCCCAGTTACTAAGGAGCTATCAACAAAGAGATGTATTTTAGGCACAGGCTGAAAAATAAAGATTCCTAAGATGGTTGCTGAAAGTGACTTACCAAGCAGTGCTGGAATATTATTTGGAGACTGGTTGAGTACAAAATGAAACTGTGCATCAGCTTGATCCATTTTGTCACCTTCAAGAAGACAGAAGCAGGCTCTTCCCAACAAATGGTTCTGAAAAAGTAACGTACCATTTTACACTTGACTTTATGCAGTACTAACCATGATTTAAGACAAACATGTAACATGAAAATGAAAACCATAAACGGGAGAAGTTGGGCATCACACAAATTCCTCTATCACTATAGTGTGTTTAAACCATCAGTAAGCAATTCTGAATTACAAATTGAGAAATTATCCCAAAATGCAAGCTGTCTGTGCCAGGAAAAATGACAAAAAGAAAAGTTCAAACTCCTTAAAATACATCTGAAATTAACCTGAGGATGTTAGAATTACCAACTCAACATGTTTATAAATTTCTATGCTAAATCTGCCCATATTAATTCAACAGTGTGAGGAATTTCTATTTTAATAAGGAACCCTTCTCCTTTTTGACTACTGTTATCAACCATATTAAAAAAACTTTTTTTAGAAACTCTGTTGCCTATTACACACATTTTGCTCTCATGTGGCAATTTCTTCCTCTTTCATAAATTCAAAGAAATCTGACTTAATTTACCTGATCATACATAATAATTTTATCTGCCATTGTATACAACAGGGTTGCCTGTGTAATAAGATCCTTCTTGTTGTCCTTATTCTTTTCCTTACGAGCCTGTTGAACATAATAGGCTGCCAATGTATCCAAGCAAGTCATCTGGTCTTTTTCATGGTCTCTATAATCCAAATTGCCATCTATACGCGCTGCTTCCAACAACTTGACAAACTCTTCTGTTTTTCCTTGCTTGTAGTATTCCAGCTGTAAGGCATATAATCAAGTTAGAATTATCGTATATCCATACAAAAAGTTGTACACAAATGTTTACAGAGGTTTTATAGGCCCCATACTGGAAACAACCAAACTGTTGATGAAAAGGTGAATGGACAATCTGTGGTCTATCTGTACAATGGCTACTGCTCAGCAGTAAGAAGGAGCTACTGGATATATGCAACTATGTGGATAAATCTCAAACTAATCTTCATTGACAAAAAGCTGATCGGGGTTGCCTGGGCACTATTTTGCTTTCATGTGGCATCTTTTTCCTCTTTCATAAATTCAGAGAAATCTGACTTAATTTACCTGATCATACATAATAATATTAATAAGTGCCTGGGCACTATGGGAGGGGTAGGGAAGGGAGAGCTGGGGGGAAAGTTTCAGGGGTGATGGATATATGTGTTATTTTAAATATGGTGATCATTTCACAGGTGTATATATGTGCTAAAGCTTCTCAAATGTGTTATATTCAGTAGCTTAGTCATGTCTGCAGTTTACTACAGTGAATTATACCTAATCAAGTGGCTTAAAATATTAAAATCATTACAAATGTTTCTATCTCCTTACTCAGCAATAATTGATTGCAAACTAAATCAGAGCCAAAGAAAGAAAGAAACAGTGACAGGTATAAAGAATTCCAAACAAAAAATCTGAGTTCTATTTCTAGATCCACTAAAAATTATCTATGACTTTGGGCCTGTTGAATAACTTCTGTGGATATTTGTTTCATTTGTTAATAATATAAGGACTATCCATCATTAGTCCCTTCCTTTGGGCCACAAACAATGCCAGGAATTTCTTAGACATTATCTCTAATCTGTACAACTATCTTTTAATTCAGTGTTAACAACCCCCTATTTTACATGAGGAAATAGGCTCAGAAGATAGATCACTTGTTGAAGGTCATGGAATTAGTTAGCAGCTGAGCTGGAGTTGGAACAAAGGCCTTTCGAATNGTACAACTATCTTTTAATTCAGTGTTAACAACCCCCTATTTTACATGAGGAAATAGGCTCAGAAGATAGATCACTTGTTGAAGGTCATGGAATTAGTTAGCAGCTGAGCTGGAGTTGGAACAAAGGCCTTTCGAATCCCAAAGCCTACATTCTTTCTTGTTTTAATAACCTGTAGCCCACAATGGTTCATAAATTTATCTTACTACAGGTGTCATGCTAACCCTGCAAGACTCCAATTTTCATATAAGTGCTGTGAAAGGAGGCATTCGTACTAAAAAAAAGAAACTTAAGTCCCCTTCTGGTTTTAAAAAAATGAGTGACAAGCATTAATGGCCCGTTCTCCAAAGACTGAGAAAACTTAGCACTTAAGTCAGGAAGGCACTGCTTGCCACTGATAGCACCTCTCTTTAAACCCAAGCCTAAGAAACTCAGGANTGATGTATCTTTTCATCTGTTGGTGTCATCTTCAATTTCTTTCATGAATGTCTTAAGGTATTCTGAATACAGATCTTTTACCTCCTTGGTTAAATTTAATCCTATTTTTTTATGGGATTATAAATGGGACTGTTTTAATGTCTCTTTCTGATAGCTTGTTGTAAGTGTATAGGAATGCAATAGATTTCTATATGTTAATTTTTTTACCTTGCAACTTCACAGAATTTATCGATGAGCTCTAGTAGTTTTTCCATGGCATCTTTGGGACTCTATATGTATGGAATCACAGATGATGGATAATTTATTCACTTTTAATTCATACTTTGGTTTTTGCTTTTATAAAAATTCTACCAGGAAGATTCCTGTACATATGTGGCCAAATTATTGTAGGTATAACCATATCTAAATTTTTTGCTATGTGAAAGGATATGTGCCTTTTAAATTTTGGTATTTATCAAACTTATCTGCAGTAAGAAACTGTATCAATTTGCGCCCTCCTTTCCTTAATGAGAGCACTGTGTGCATGTGCTCAACTATGTTAAACTCTGTGACCCCCACGGACTGTAGCCACCAGGCTCCTCCGTCCATGAGATTTTCCAGGCAGGAATACTGGAGTGGGTTGCCATTTCCTACTCCAGGGGATCTTCCTGACCCAGGGATCAAACCCACAGCTCTTGCATCTCCTGCACTGGCAGGCAGATTCTAGACACTAGAGCCACCTGGGAAGCCAGAGTATTGGTTTCTTCATATCCCTCCCAGCATCTGAAAAGTCTTGTACTGGTTTGATAAGGGGAGAAAAAAAAAGTTTTCTTGCCATTTTTATTTGTATTTCTTTAGGTATGCGTGAATTAGAGCATCTTTCCACGTGTTTATTATTTTTTGAATTTGCTTTTTAAAAATGAACTCTTTCTATCCTTTGCACACTTTTCTATTGAGCTGTTTTTTAAAATATTCATTTATATCAATTCTATCTAAGTTAAGGAAAAGAGTTCTTTGAATTTGTTTTCCCTGTTTTGCAATGTAGCCTTTCATTTAAACTTCAGTTTCTGTCTTTATTTTCCTCCTTTTTTTTCCATTCCAAAGTTACATTGCTCCCTAAAGAACCTGACTAATTCTTCCCCATATAGTTGCTAGGTTTCATAATCTTTTTAGAAAAGCTTCTGTCTTAGATTAGCATTTAGTTAACACCCTTTTAAGGATATTTTTTTGAGTTATTTTTTACAGTTCATATTTGATATATTAGAATTGGATATAAGGAATAAGATCCCAGCTTTGTTTTTATCTCAATGTATACAGACGAGTTGGGCCATCACTACTTATTTTTATTCACTAGCCTCTTTTCCCCAGCATTTTGAAGTCTCATTTTTCCATCTTTACAGTAAATTCCCTTGTGCATTACAGTCTATGTCTTTTCTTTGGTTTCATTAATTTATTCTAATATCAAACTGCTTTATTAATTGAAGGTTTGAAATATATTTTGATACCATACAGAACTAGAAGTGGACATGTTTTGGGTGGGCTAAACAGAGAAGGTCTTGCTGGTGAGTGACATTTAGGCTGACATTTGAAGAATAAGAAGTAGCCAGCTTCATGGAGATGAAGGCAGAAACATTCAAGGTAGAGAGAGCTACATAGCCAAAGGCTGGGAGATAGAAAACAGCTTGGCTTATTTGAAGAAGCTATTAAAAAAAAAAAAAAAAAAGACCAGTGTGGTGAGCACAGCAAACACAGAAGAGAACGATATGAAGGGGTTGGAATAATAGGCCACATTTTGTTGGAGAGCTTGGTTTTGTCCTCAGTATAAAGGGGTACACTTAATGGATTTGAAGTAGATAAGTGACATGCTCCAGTTTCCCACTATATGACATTGTCACTCTGGCTGGAGATTGGGAGGAGGAGAACAAAAGTTGCAGCAAAGAAGTGTTGTTTCCTCTTCATGCTTCTCCTTATTATATTCTATCCCAGAATCTTATTTACTCCTTCTTAGGCTAGTTTCTCTCTTAGTCCTTTTTGTGTTCTTAGGGCTAATACAGAGTTTAGCATTTTGCCTGCGATCAATTTTTGAATCATGAATGAATAAGTAAGCCCTTTCGATTTGCATCCTGGCTCTGTGGAGTGAGAGTTTTAAATCCCATACACGTTTTTAAAAATTAATAATGCATTTGAGTAGCGATGGGTGGGTTAAATATTGGCTAGTTATATTCCAGCGGCCAGACTGAAGAGGATTCATCTTTTTAATAGAGTTGGTCCCTGGTTGCTAGTGAACTCCAGGGCTGTGTAAGCAAAGTCCCAGCAGAGGGCAGTAGAGGGCCGCACTGGGTTGTGGTTCTGCTGGATTGGCCTGGCCCGGGGCAGTGAGGTGGGTGGCTGGGCAGCAGACCAGGCAGCTAGACCCCGCCCTAGGCTGGGGCTTAGGAAAAGGTGACGAAAGTCACCGGCCCTTCATGGGAGCCTAAAGTGTGCTGATGAAGAGCGTGAGGCCATATTTCTGTGTTTAGACTGTGCTGCTTTTTATCACAGAGTATAATGAAGCTGATTCACTGCTGCGAAGGGCGGTCTCCAGGCGCAGGGATGGGGAAAGGGGAGAAGAGGAGAAAGGAGGAGGGAGGGGAGGAAGGGCCCTGAGGTGAAATGGTGAGCACAGATGGAAATTTTGGCCTGGGTCTCACAGAGTCGGACACGACTGAAGTGACGCCGCCGCCGCCGCCGCAGCAGCAGCAAGGGAACAGGTTTCCTGGAGACTGTTCGGCAAAGCAGGGAATAAGATGTGTCTCAGTCGCAGCCACAAGCTGGGAAGGAGCAAAGGCAGACAGCGCTTTGGGGTTAACAGGAGGTAATTATTGGCTCCTCAGTGGACATTGTCAGAAATAACTGAATAATTCTTATGCTCTCTGACGGAGAAGGCAATGGCACCCCACTCCAGTACTCTTGCCTGGAAAATCCAATGGATGGAAGAGCCTGGTAGGCTGCAGTCCATGGGGTCGTAAGAGTTGGATACGACTGAGCGAATTCACTGTCACTTTTCACTTTAATGCATTGGAGAAGGAAATGGCAACCCACTCCAGTGTTCTTGCCTGGAGAACCCCAGGGACGGGGGAGCCTGGTGGGCTGCCGTCTATGGGGTCACACAGAGTCGGACACGACTGAAGCGACTTAGCAGTAGCAGTAGCAGTATGCTCTCTGAATTGACTACTCTTCCTTTTTGTTAGTATAGTTTTCAAAATTTCCGACCTCTCATCTGTACTTAGGGGTAAAGGATTTTGTACACAATTGGCCAGTGGTGGGGGCGGGCAGCATAGTGCTCCTTAGCGCTCATCAAGGTGGTAGCGGCAGAGGTCAGAGTGGCAGGCCCCAAACAGAAGCAGCACTTCATCTGGACCTGCCTGATGGCTCAAATGGTAGCGCCGCTTGCAATGCAGGGGACCTGGGTTCAGTCCCTGGGTGGGGAAGATCCCCCAGAGAAGGAAATGGCAACCCACTTCAGTATTCTTGCCTGGAGAACCCCAAGGACTCCGGTGGGCTATAATCCATGGGGTCAGGGTCACAAAGGGTTGGACTGACAGCGACTGAAGGACTGAGTGAGTTTCACTTAACCTGGACAGTTGGATTTCTCAACACACACATTTCACATACACACACATATACACAATCACGTAGCATACATACACTTTAAAATTTTTGAGTTTTATTGAAATATGATTGACATATTTGAAGTTGCTCAGTTATGTCCGACTCTTTGTGACCCCACAGACTGCAGCACGCCAGGCTTCCCTGTCCTTCACTATTTCCCACGGTTTGCTCAGACTCAACGTCCATTGAGTCAACGATGCCATCCAACCATCTTGTCCTCTTATCATCCATCCCCTTCTCCTCCCACCTTCAATCTTTCCCAGCATCAGGATCTTTTCCAGTGAGTCGGCTCTTCCCATCAGGTGGCCAAAGTATTGGAGGTTCGGCTTCAGCAGTCAGTCCTTCCAATGAATATTCAGGATTGATTTCCTTTAGGATTGACTGGTTTGATTTCCCTGCAGTCCAAAGGACTCTCAAGAATCTTTTCCAGCACCGCAGTTCAAAAGCAGCAATTCTTCGACGCTCAGTCTTCTTTATGGTCCAACTCTCACATCCAGTACATGACTACTGGAAAAACCATAGCTTTGACTATATGGATCTTTGTTGGCAAAGTGATGTCTCTGCTTTTTAATATACTGTCTAGGTTTGTCATAGCTTTTCTTCCTAGGAGAAAGGGTCTTGTGATTGACTGTATAAGTATATAGCACTGTATAAGTTTGGGTCTTCCCAAGAAGCTGTAGTGATAAAGAGCCTGCCTGGATTGTTCTCTGGGTCAGGAGGATCTCTTGGCGGAGGGCATGGCAACCCATTCCAGTATACTTGCCTGGAGAATCCCATGGACAGAATCCCTGGTTGGCTATAGTCTGTAGGGTCACAAAGAGTTGGACATAACTACAGTGACTTAGCACGCATGCGCACAGGGTATAAGTTTAAGGTGCACAACATAATGATTTGATTCTCTATATTGCAAAATGATTACTAAGCGTACTTACACTTATATACACACATCTCACACACATGCTCACACAGACACATCACATACATATAGCACACTCATGCTTTACACACAGTGGCGTATCAAACATGTCACACACAACACAGTGTGCCTGCACCCACGCTGATAAAGGGGTTTTGTAGCAGATACTATGGTTGCCTCGCCATCTCAGCATGTATTACAACAATGTGGTTTAAGTCAAGGGTCAAGCCAATTTTTGGTTTCAGGGGTAAGTTTCAAATGGCTTAAGTCATCAACACAGTCCCAACCCTGTTGGCATAGGAGTGGGCATGCAACCACATCCATCCATTCGCTGTGAATGAGGAAGCATGTCACCCTGGAAACTGCCAGCAGCCATCTTGCTACCCTAAGAAAAGGCTACTTTGGAAAGAGCTGATGGGGGAGGGGGAGGGGAGAGACTCATGGATAAACTGGTGTATAGACCCCCACACATTGGGAGCCTTTGAACAACCCGTGCTAGAGCTCACCCTGTCTTTGGACTTTGTGAACCAATAAGTCGTCCTGGTGTTTAAGGCCTTCGGGTTGGGCTTTCTGTTTCTTATATCATAAAACCTCAGAATAGAGCAGCTCCTCCCTGAAGTCTTCTACAGGAGGCTTTGGAGGTGCGCAGCCTCTGCTTTAAGAAGGAGACTGTACCTTTCTATCCCCTCTTGGCCTCTTGGTCCTCTAAGTGATTACAGTAGACCTGGAACAGTTCTCAGAGATTCTCATGGATAACAGAGAGGAAAATAATATTTAAACCCAAGGCCAACTATAGCCTTTTTGCCTTCGAAGGAAAGTGACACAATTCTGATTTGTGCAGAAATAAATCTCTAAATGGATCTGGTCCTTGGCAGAGGCTGAGATGAGATTCAAGCCAGCGTTTTTGAATTTCGAAGGGTAGGCAACCTGGCTGACAACGTAGATTTTGTATACACAGTTGGCCCTCTAAATCTGCTGGATTTTGCAGCTTCTGATTCAACCAGTTGCTCAACCCTTGGTTGGATGAATCCATGGATAAAAACCCCATGGATACACAGGACTGACTGTATTGATTATCCTACACCATTTTATTTAAGAAACTTGAGGATACATGGATTTGGGCATCCAAGGAAGCTCCTGGAACCGATTCCCTATGGATGCAGAGGCAAGACTGTATACATACATGTTTAATCCCTTTAACCACCCTACGAGGTGGGTATCACTTACCCCATTTTACAGATAATGAATGGGGCTCAGAGAGAGTGTCACCTGCTCAGTGCTACATAGAGGTGGTGCTGGGCTTCCAACCCAAGGCCCTTTGGCTGGAAACCTCTCAGTCTCCTTTATAGGGCAGCATACCACCCACCACACCCTTGGCTGCCTCCTGTGTATGATTCAGTCTGGGTGGGTCTCCAGGGGAGGGGGCTGCAAAGAAGCGGGAGGAAAGTTATCCTTGTACATTTAGCATTTCACAGGGGCGGTGGTGGGAATAGGGAGGATAGAGGACCTTTTATACCAGGGTTCCATTTGTGCTGGGAAGTATCCTGAAATGGACCTTGAAAAGTTAGCCTCTGCCAGGGAGACAGTGTGGCATGGTGCTGGCCACCCAGCTGGACCTGGGATCAGGTCTCAGAGTCAAAATTATATAAGTTTTAAGTGTACAACATAGTGATTCACAGTTTTCAAAGACTATATTCCATTTACATTATTGTAGAATATTGACTATATTCCCTGTGTATATTCATTGTGTGTGTGTGCGCAGTTGCATCTGACTCTGCGACTCCATGGACGGTAGCCTGCCAGACTCTTCTTTCCATGGAATTTTCCAGGCAAGGATATTGGAGTGGGTTGCCATTTCCTACTCCAGGGGATCTTCTTCCTGACCCAAGTCGTGTCTCTTGCATCTCCTGCACTGGCAGGCAGGTGCTTTACCGCTATGCCACCTGGGAAGCCCCAACAGTATATAATTATAGCTTTTTTAAAAAACTGTATCCGTAGGAGGGACAAGATAGGGGTAAGGGATTAAGAGGTACAAAGTACATCTGTTTATTGATGAGTCTTAAATTAAGCAAGCTGGCATAGAAGGCATTGACTTTCAGAGAGCCTGGTGCCTCTTCTGATATCTGGCCTAGGTATCAAGCTGGAGGTGGCACCACGTGATTCCACATGGAAATTCACCATGGTGTCCAGCCAGGACCTGTTTCCAGATTGTCAAGGCTGGGGGAGGAGAACAGGTTAGTCTCTCCTGGGAGCTGGCTGGAACTACGATGAGGCGAACAGGGGACTGAGTGCACAGATATTTAAGGAGACACTCACTCCAGGGGCTGACCTTGCATTTGCATGAGCCACAGAAGTGCCTCTTTCAGCTTTGGGCCTCTGGTGTCCATTGTCTCCTTCCAGTCCTGGCTCTGCCTGGGCCAAGGAGTAGGGCACCCATGTGCGTGTGGCCCACATTACAAGGATGAGTGCTCAAGAAAGAGTCCCTACCTGCTGGGTAGGCCCAGTGGATCCTGACTGTGATGGACTCTCAGGGGAGACTGTGATGTCTTCCCTTGAATGGATGATCGAACCTCAAGGTGTGAGGCAAAACAGACCTAGGGGGGAGCCAGGCAGAGGCCAGCCCTTTGCTGCTCCTGCACTTTCTGCTGGCGCTGCACTTGAGGGGCTGACAGCTTTCTCTGCTGCCATGAGCAGACATCCCAGGGTCCTGCCACAGTCTCACAGATGCTGGGAGGCCCAGGATCATGCATTTTGCCGCTGGCCTTGTTGCAGGAGCAGTGCCGATCCTGGAGCAAGTGGCTTCTTTGGTGGCCAGGATCTTCTTTGGAAGACTTTACTGCAAACTCAACCTAAAATCTTTTCTAAATTCTTCCTAGTAGTCCTGTAAGACACTTAATATCCTGTCATAAATCCCTTCTTGCTTAATCTAGCTTGAGTGAACTTTGTTCTCTTCAACTCATCAATACAAACGGGATGGAGAGACTTCTACTGCCGGCTTCTTCTTAGCGAAAGATTGTGTGTGTGCTTTGGAAGGCCTTGAGAAATCCTTGGAGAGAGGGTAGTTCTCTTCTCCCACCAACCCTTGCCCCACTGGCATCCCAGGCCTAGGTGTCAGCTGGCACTAAGGATCGGGATCTTTTTGATTTGCTTCTGAGAAAGAAGAGGAAAGAGACAAAAGTTGGAGAGAGGGCAGAGGGATGGCAGAAGGCCAGGTGGTATTTAGCACGACTCCATCCCAAGAGCCCTTCTCCTGTATGAAACCTGTGTGCATAAATTCTTGGTGTGATTGAGTTTTTCTTGGGCAAACCAGATGAGTGGCTGAATTTTGTGTTGGGGGAGGGGGTGTCCTAAGGGGACAGAAATGGTGTGTGAGGAAGCTAGCATTTTGAGAGGTAAGAGGGCCAAGAGACTGAGGTCCCCACAGGGAACCAGCAGAAATGCTAGAGAGGGCGTGGAACTCCTCGGTCCATGGGATTCAGAAGTCCAGGCCACTGCACTGGACATCAAGGCTCAGAGGCCCTCAGCAGATGTCTGGAGGACATCAGAATGCATTTAAGACAGGCTCCTTCATGCTGTGCTTGACTCTGTACCTTACAGCTTGATCTCTCTCCCCCAAGAGCTCTCAGATTACTTAAACACCACAATCCTTCAAAGCACCCATAACTGTCTTATCCTTAATCATGTGCATTTCTGTCCTCTCATTTACATTCTCTGTGGGACTCTTAGCTTCTTGAAGGCCTGTCTCTGACATTACTACGTGCACAGAATGTCGTGTATCTGCTTGTGTGCATTTTTCTGGGGAGAATACCTAGAACTTTAATCACATTCCAAAAAAGGCCCAGGACCTAGAAAATGTTTGGAAGCTGCATAACGAGGTCTTCCAGAGACACTTGGTCACAGATCCTTTACTGCAATTCAAAAAAGAGTCATGTTTCAAAAGCCAAATCCATTCCGTCCTCTTGCTTGTCTCCCATCGAGGCCGAGCACCCGTGGAGATCTAAAGCATACAGGCTATGCAGGAAATGACTCATTTCTGGTTTCAGGATTCTGTCAGGCAGGGGCTCAACCAAGTAATGTGTATTTATTGCCTCTTGCCCAGGACGCCTTGCCCTGCACTCAGAGAGGTTTACAAGCCAAGCTGACATAGGGCCAGTCCCACTGCAGGTGGGATCCATGGGTGTTGTTGTGAGCTTTCCAGCCAGAGCTATAAATATTTATCAAATGAATGTGTGATGTCAGTCTCTGAAGAGTATCTGGAGTGGTGTGTGTATGTGTGTGAATGTGTGTAGGGGGGAGCCTGCTAGAGAACAAGAACCCTGCGGAAGCTGGCACGTGATGTCGGTACATTAATGATTGAAAACAAGAGCCGTAAAAACCCATTGCAAGTCAGCATCTCTGCAGCCCAGGACTGGAGGGAAGTGAACTCTGTTCTAACTAGTACCTCCCAGGTACCCAGCCCAGAAACCAAGGGCAACATCAGTTGCTGGCTTCCTGACAACTGCTGAGTTTATAGACTTTCTAAAGATCCCATATTTATCTCTTAAATGAATCCTGCAACACTTTCATTTGGCTGACAACTTTGCCTGTGTGGATGGGTTCCGTGAGGGAGACGTAGAAAACTGGAGAGGGCCAGCTTAAGCTTTTGTTGACATTTCATGGTTTTTAGCTTGGAGCCACTGGCTGTTAAAATGAAATGGCTTCACTCCCAGCTGTAGTTAAGGCTCCAAGATCCTGGTACCTTGCAAAGTCAGATCATCTCTGAGGGCATGCAAAGGGTGGCCCCTCCCTCATTTAAGGATACGAAAGGGTAGAAGTTGAGGTGATCAGTAGACACAGGAGGGAGAGTTTGAGGCAAGCTCTGAGTTCTTCTAACCCAACTCTAGATGAGGTTCTGGAAGGCCTGAACATTTTCTGCTCTTGGGAATCACACAGCTGTTGCTTCAGAACCATGCCACACTGGCCACAGTCTCCCTAGCAAAAAAATGCCCCTCTCTCTGCCTTCTCTGGACACCCATGAGCTAGTGTCTGATGCTGAGGCTGCTACCACCTGTGCTGCAGAAAAAGCAAATACCTCCACACAGACTTGACAGCAGAAATAGTCAAACGGATGGGAGCTTGGCTCCCGCCTGATTCCTGCCCTCTACGTCATGCTTTTGTGAACCTTATGAGTAGAACCTAAACCCTATCCAGAGCACTGCTTGCAAGGAAGTCTGAGGAAAATAGTTTTATGTTAGAAGCTCCTGCAGTCTTAGGAACACTGGAAGGAGGTTGCAATGGGTGTTGAGCATCAGCTCACCTGATCTAATACATTCCTACTCACACTCTGAGGCCCACATCAGACGCTACCTCCTTTCAGAGACCCCCTCCCATAACTTTACCTCCCCAAGAGGGAAATGTTCTCTGTGTTCCCATGGGTAATCCAGGGTGACTTGTCAGTCTCCTTTGTTGAGCTGAAAGCTTCTTGATGACAGCAACTTCTTTTTTAATTTTTTCATAGTTGATTTACAACCTTATATTAGATTCAGACATACAACATAGTGATCCAAAATTTTTATAGATTGTATTTCACTTAAAGTTATTATAAGGGCTTCCCTGGCAATTCAGTGGCTAACACTGCCTGCTCCCAATGCAGGGGGCCTGGGTTCAATCTCTAGTTAGGGAACTAGATCCCGCACATGCTGCAAATAAGAGTTTGCACACTGCAACTAAAGATTCTGAGTGCCGAAGACTGAAGATTCTGCATGCCACAACTAAGACCCGGCACAGCCAAATAAATAAGTATTTTTAAAAATTATTACAAAATATTAGCTATATTCCCTGTGCTGTTCAATATATTATTGTAACATTTATTTAGTACACATTGGTTTATATCTCTTAATCCATGATTCCGAGCTTGCCTCCCCTCCCTCTCCCCACTGGTCATCACTAGTTTGTTCTCTGTATCTCTGAGTCAGTTTCTATTTTGTTATATTCATTCATTTGTTTTTTTCTTTTTCAGATTCCACATGTAAGTGGTAAAATGCAGTATTTGACCTAATAAGTCTCTGCGTGACTTATTTCCCTTA
>SJYW01054427.1:14995-47023 GCA_006410735.1 Raphicerus campestris | reverse complement strand
GAGATCATGTACACCTGTGGCTGATTCATGTCAATGTATGGCAAAACCAATACAGTACTGTAAAATAGAATTAAAAAAATAAAAAAAAAGAAATAAGTCATCTGTATTTACAAAATGTTTTTATTCTTCTTTTATACAAGATGGAATTACAGGAACTAGATAATAATGGTGATAGGCAGACTCATTACTAATTAAATGACCCAATAAATGAACATTAATTACTAATGTAACATCATTTTGAATAGATATAAAACTATCTTCATTTTTTTTCCAGNTTCTTCTTTTATACAAGATGGAATTACAGGAACTAGATAATAATGGTGATAGGCAGACTCATTACTAATTAAATGACCCAATAAATGAACATTAATTACTAATGTAACATCATTTTGAATAGATATAAAACTATCTTCATTTTTTTTCCAGTAATAACGAAAAATGTTAGGTGACTGCAATGGTAGGTGTTTCAAATTTCGTGTCATGAGTTCAAGCAATGAGGATTTTATATACTTTCAAGAATGGAAGTAGATTAGAGATAAACCAAGAATATGTGGCATTTATAAGGTCAAAAAATAGCTGTTCCACAGGTAGACAGTTACAGCAAAGGAAGATATAGGATCTCTTTATGGTCTTGGAAGGAACTTAAGATTTGCAGACTTAGGGATGACACAACTGATGCACCGATGGAAAATGTTCAAAGTGGTCAATACAGTTTAAGATCAAAGACTACAGGAAGTTAGTCATAGGAAAGATATTTTAGTTTGAAACATTCTTGAGACAGTTGGGAAAAAGAACCAGACTGACACTATAACCAAGGAAATCAAGTTGGAAATAAGAGTAACTACACTGTGTAGAGGCTACCCTGGTGGTTCAGTAGTATGGAATTCTCCTGCCAATGCAGGAGATGTGGGTTCAGTCCATGGGTTGGGAAGATCCTCTGGCTGGAGAAAGAAATGACAACACACTCCACTATTCTTGCCTGGGAAATCCCATGGACGGAAGGGCCTGGCATGCTATAGTCCACAGGGTTGCAAAAGAGTTGGACACAACTTAGCGACTAAATCTCACACACAACTATGTACAGAATCAATGCAAACTTCTCAAAGTACTAATTTTAAGGTTCAGAATATGATTGGGAAAAAATTTTCTACGGAATCTGAGTTATTTTTAAATACCATGGACTTTCAGGCTTTGCAGAAATAAAGTTTTATCTATATGTTGTTTATTGTAGTAAGAAACACAAAACATAAAATGTAGCATCTTGACCATTTTTGTTCAGTGTAGTAGGGTTAAATGTATTCACATTGTTGTGAAACAGATTTCCAAAAATGTTTCATCTTGCAATCTGAAACTTTATGCCTGTTAAATAACTTTTTGTCTTACTCTCAGCCCCTGGTAACCACTTTTCTACTTTATATTTCTATGAATTTGGCTACTTTAAACATTTCATATAAGTGGAATATTGCAGTATTTGTCATCCTGTGACTGGCTTATCTTACATAACATAATGTTAAAGGTTCATCACGTTGTAGCATGTGATAGGATTTCCTTTCTTTTTTAGAATGAAAAATATTTCATTGTATATATGTCACATTTTGTTTATCCATTTCTCTCCTGATGCAGATGGGTTGCTTCTATCTTTGGCTATGAATAGTACTACCATGTGCAGAGGCACAGAAGTGTCTTTTTGAAACACTATTTCAATTATTTTGACATATACCCAGAATATTGTGACTCAATTTTTAATTGTTTTTTAAAATAAAAACCTTTCCATAGCAATTGTACCATTTACATTATCTCTGATAATTTGTGATGTTGAGCATCTTTTCAAATGGTTGTCAGCCATTTGTATATCATCTTCAAAAAATATTTGTTCAAATCCTTTGACCATTGTTTAATTGTGTAGTCAGGTTACTTGATTTTTTTTCTTGTTGAATTTTATGAGTTCTTTCTACATTTTGGATATTATCTTATTATCAGATATAAGATTTTCAAATCTTTCTCTCATACTATAGTTTACCTTTTCACTCTACTGATTGTGTTTTTATTGTGCAGAAACTTTTTGGTTTGATGACTGATAGACGTATTTTTTTTTCTTTTTCTTTTTTTTTTTTTGTGATTTCTTGGAAATCACTGCTAAGTTCAATGCCATGAAGATTTCACCCTTTGTATTTGTCTAATAGTCTCACAGTTTTAGGTCATAGATTTAAGTCTTTAGTTTGGATTATTTTTCTGTATGTAGCATAAGATAATGTGAATGTGTTAGTCATAAGATAATAATTCAACTTAATTCTTTGCATTTGGAGATACAGTTTCCCCAAAACCATTATTGAAGTGTCTATCCTCTACACATTAGGGACCTTGGCACACTTGTTGAAGATCAGCTCAGTTCAGTTTAGTCACTCAGTCGTGTCCGACTCTTTGCGACCCCATGAATTGCAGCATGCCAGGCCTCCCTGTCCATCACCAACTCCTGGAGTTCACTCAGACTCACATTCATCGAGTTCATGATGCCATCCAGCCATCTCATCCTTGGTCATCCCCTTCTCCTGCCCTCAATCCCTCCCAGCATCAGAGTATTTTCCAATGAGTCAACTCTTCGCATGAGGTGGCCAAAGTACTGGAGTTTTAGCTTTAGCATCATTCCCTCCAAAGAAATCCCAGGGCTGATCTCCTTCAGAATGGACTGGTTGGATCTCCTTGCAGTCCAAGGGAATCTCAAGAGTCTTCTCCAACACCACAGTTTAAAAGCATCAGTTCTTTGGTGCTCAGCTTTCTTCACAGGCCAACTCTCACATCCATACATGACCACAGGAAACACCATAGCCTTGACTAGATGGACCTTAGTCGGCAAAGTAATGTCTCTGCTTTTCAATATGCTATCACAACAATATATGCAGGAATTTATTTCTGGACTTTCTATTGTATTTCATTGGTCTGTTTGTGTGCTTTATGCAACTACCGTGCTATTTTGATTACAAAAGCTGTTAGCGTTCTCCAGAGAGATAGAACCAAAAAACATCTATGTATATATATTATAATATAATATATGTATATAATCCAGGAAGCTTGAGATCCCAGAAGACCCAGTGTTTCAGTCTGCATGTGAAGTACAGGAAAGACTAAGATCATGGCTTAAACTGTCAGGCAGGAAGAGAACCCTATTATTCAGCCTTTTTGTTCTTTTCAACTGGTGAAATGAGGCTCATCATCCACATTTGTGCAGGCAATCTGCTCTAATGAATACAGATTCAATTGCAAATTTTATCCAGAAAAACTCACAAATACATCTAAAATAATGTTTGGTCAAACTTCTGTTCATCATGTGGCCCAGTCAGAGTCACACATAAAATTAATCATAACAGTGAGGTGAGGTGAAGTCACTCAGTCATGTCCAACTCTTTGTGACCCCATGAACTATAACCTACTAGGCTTCTCCATCCATGGGATTCTCCAGGCAAGAGTACTGGAGTGGGTTGCCATTTCCTTCTCCAGGGGATCTTCCTGACCCAGGGATCGAACCTGGGTCTCCCCCATTGGAGGCAGACGGAACAGTAGCTTTGTAATATGGATTGAAATCAGAGAGTTCAGGTCCTCCAACTTTGTTCTTTTTAAAAATAGTTTGAGCAATTTAGACTTTCTGAAGATTCCATGGGAATTTTAGGATGAAATTTTCTATTTCTGATTTAAAAAACACACACACTGTGGTGATACGGATAGAGATTTAATTGAATTTCTAGATTGTTTTGGGTAGTATGGACACCTTGATAATATATTGTCTTCCAATTCATTAACATAAGATTGTTTACATTTATTCATTCCCTTTATTTCTTTCAACAATGCTGTGTAGTTTTCAGTGTACAAGTCTTTCACTTCCCAGGTCAGATTTATTCCTAAAAACTGTGTTCATTTTGATGCTATCATAAAAGGAATTGTTTTCTTTATTTTCCGTCTGTATTTATTTAAAATGTCTAGAAATGTGAATTTTTTTCCCTCTGTGTGTATATGTTAGTTTTGTGTCCTGTAAACTTGCCAAATATATTTTATTAGTCCTAACATTTTTTTATGGAATCATTAAGGTTTCCTGCATATAAAATCATGTCATCTATGAATAGAGATTATTTCACATTTTCTTTTTCAATTTGAATGTCTTTTATTTATTTTTCTTGCCTAACTGCTTTGGCTAGAACTTCTGATATGTTGAATAGAAATGGTCAGAACAGATATTTATGCCTTGTTCCTAATCTCAGAGGAAAAACTTTGTTTTTTACCACTGAGTATTATGTTCAGTTCAGTTCAGTTCAGTCGCTCAGTCGTGTCCGACTCTTTGCCACCCCATGAATCGCAGCACACCAGGTCTCCCTGTCCATCACCAACTCCCGGAGTTTACTTAGATTCATATCCATCGAGTCCGTGATGCCATCCAGCATCTCATCCTCGGTTGTCCCCTTCTCCTCCTGCCCCCAACCCCTCCCAGCATCGGAGTCTTTTCCAATGAGTCAACTCTTCTCAAGAGGTGGCCAAAGTATTGGAGTTTCAGCTTTAGCATCATTTCTTCCAAAGAAATCCCAGGGCTGATCTTCAGAATGGATTGGTTGGATCTCCTTGCAGTCCAAGCGACTCTCAAGAGTCTTCTCCAACACCACGGTTCAAAAGCATCAATTCTTCAGTGCTCAGCCTTCTTCACAGTGCAACTCTCACATCCATACATGACCACAGGAAACACCATAGCCTTGACTAGACAGACCTTAGTCGGCAAAGTAATGTCTCTGCTTTTGAATATGCTATCTAGGTTGGTCATCACTTTTCTTCCAAGGAGTAAGTTAGCTGTTGGCTTTTCATAAATGAAAGTAGTTTTCTTCTATTCTAAGTTTGTTGAGTGTTTTTATCATGAAACGGTATTTATCTTGTCAAATTCCTTCTCTCCTTCTATTGAGATGACTGTGTTTTTGCCCTACATCTTGTTTTTGTACTACTCTGATTGATTTTTGCATGCTGATCTATTTCACATTCTAGGATTAAGTCCCATTCCAGGATTAAACGGTCATGGTGCATAATCATTTTAATGTGCTATTGGTCAGTTTGCTAGTATTTTATTGATGATTTTAACGTTAATACTCATCAGCACTATTAGGCAGTTGATTTCTTGTAGTGTCTTTGGCTTTGGTATTAGGGTACTGTTGAGTTTACAGAATGTGACCAAAAGTATTCCTTCCTCTCAAGTCTTTTGGAAGAGTATCAGGAAGATAGTTGTTAATTTTTCTTTAAGTATCTGGTGAAATTCTTCAGTGAAGCCATCTAGTTTTGGACGTTTTTGTTGGGAGGGTTTTGCTATTAATTCAATCTCCTTACTCATTTTTGGAATATGATCAGTTTTTCTACTTATTTATAATTCAGTTTGTTGGGGTGTGTGGTCTAAAGGTTTTTAAATTTCTCCTAGGTTATTTAATCTGTTGGCATACAGTTGTTCAGTGTTCTCTTATAATCTTTTTGTTTCTCTGGTATTATTTGTAATGACCTTACATTTCTGATTTTAGCTAGTTCAATTTTCTCTTTTTCTTAGTTAATCCAACCAAGAGCTTGCCAATTTTGTTAACATTTTCAAAATAACAATTCTCATTTTGATTGTTTTATTTCTATTGATTTTATTATCTGTTCTCTGGTTTATTAATCCTTTCCCTTATCTTTATTATTTCCTTGTTTCTGATGCTTTTAATTTGTTCTGTTCTTTTCTAATTTCTTAAGGTGTATGGTTAGGTTATTGATTGAATATATATATTAAAAAAATACATGCTTTATAGTTATAAAATTCCTTCTTAGAACTGCTTTTCCTGTATCTCATGTTTAGGTATGTTGTGTTTTCCTTTTCATTTGTTTCAAGGTACTTTTTTCATTCCCTGTGACTTCTTCTTTGACTCATTACTTGTTTAAGAGTGTAGATTTTAGTTTCCATATGTATGTGAATTTTTTAGTTTTTCTTATGCTATTGATTTTAGTTTCATTACATTGTGATTCAAAAAGATACTTTGTATGATTGCAATCTTTTAAAATTTTTTTAGATTAATTTCATGGCTTACCAGGTGGTCTATCATTAGTACTATTCCATGTGCATCTGCAAAGAATATATATTCTTCTGTTTTTTGTATGAAATGTTCTATATGTCTGTTGGATCCAGTTGGTATGTAGTATTGCTTAAGTCTTCTTTTCTTATTGATCTTCTGGCTTGTGTTCTATCCATTATTGAAAATGAAGTATTGAAAAACCCACTTTACCGTGTTGTTGTCTATTTCTCCCTTCAGATCTGTTAAAGTTCACTTCATATATTTAGGGGTTCTGAACTTGGATATGTAAATACTTAGTGTTATATCTTCTTATTGAATTGTCCCTTTTTCATTATAATATGACTTTCTTCATCTTTTATAACAGTTTTTGACTAACTTGGCCTCATATAGGTGATTTCCTCATGCTGTTGTGCCCTATACATTGTAGGGGGAGGGATGTAGATGGGTATGACAAAAGCTGTGAATTTTTCTGTCTCTCTTTTGCTGGAATACTTTCTTGGTTTTATAATGGCCTAAACGCTAATGTCTAGAGTTTCACAAAAGTGTTTTAGCCCATATATTGCTGTTAATTGTATTTCTCTGTGGAGTAAGGATGGTCTATAGTTTCTGGTTTGCCATCTTACTGATGTGACTCTAGAGCTAGAACTTTGAAAGCCCTTCATCAAGAACAAGGAAAGTTTTTTTTTTTTTTTTAAGCTACTGTAGTTAAATCTTATCTAGAATATTTTATTCATTTCTGGAAAGCACACATTAACACCTACAAAGACCAGCTAGACCATACCTAATTTAAGAATCCAGAATTTTTAAAGGACTCAAAATTAGAGGAAAAGAGCTTGAGACACCAATAGGCATCAGAAAGTAATGGATAGGAAATCATGTTTGATAATCTTCGTATTTGAACCTTTATGCTTAGTATACAGTAGGGGGCTCAAATATTACTTACTTTCAAACTGATTACAATATTATGAATTAGTAAGATATCCCAGCTTCAAGAGTTGGGTTAATGTGTCTGTTCCCATTGTTATCAATCAATCAACATTTACATATAAGCTGACATGACTACCTGATTATATATTTAAGGATACCAAAAAAGTTAGGGAAATGCATATTACCTATTTTTACCCAATAAATAAAAGAAGGCTTCAGATTTTGAAATAATATATTTTGAAATTAATTTCATTCTTCTAAATAGTAAGAATATCCCCCTAAAAACTTTTAAACAGTACATCACTGAATATGTGAAAGTGATGGAGATAGGAAGCTTCTGATTGGATTTAATAACTACTAGAACCATGATTAAATACTTTATGAGGAAAATTTCTAATGATTATTTTCCTTTAAACTATTCAATTTCATTGTGGATAGCATAAACAATGTTGTAGGGGACAATAATAATGTTTAGCAATTTTTCTTATAAATTGTAGTTGCAATTAAAGCCACCACTTTATTCAAGGCACTCAATTTACTTGTTTATTAAGCATTTATTTTTATTCTTTATCTTATTAATTCAATAAATATTTTAAAAGGGCAGGTAATTGAGGCTGTTTTTATATTCTCATAATGCTTGCCATTAGTTGGGTAAAAAGCTTATAAAGCAATTCTCTGGGTACCTCTATTAATTAGGTGCTATTGATCCCCATTTTACAAATGAGGAAATTGAGGCTAACAATTTGAACAAGAGCTTATTAGTAGTTGCTGGTAGAATTTAGATTCAAATTCACACACATGTGATTCCCAAGCCTAAGCTCTGCTCCTTTTAAAACTATTTTTGAAAATGTTTATTTTCACTTATTTTAATGTTTCACCTATTTTTCTGATAAAGGGACACTGTTCAAGGTAATTTAAGGTGACAGATTAAAAATATTCTGATTCATAGATATAAAGACCAAAATGATTTTAAAATAAAATATTAATTAAATCCATGCTTTTAATAATGTGAATTTTTCTATAAAAATTAAGCTTTAACATTTTTAATTGTTTGTCTTGATTTCAAACACTGACCTCATGAATATCACTAGCTCATCTTCATTTTTGTCAACTATTTACTCTGATTTTTGTCTTGGAAAATGATATCCTCTCCCATATAATAAAGTAGCCATTTGGGTTTAGCTTAGTTAGGATGGGTAGAAAGAAATGTGATTTGACCTGCATCTTTCTCAAGTCAAGCATAGAAATATGGGTGATGCTTCACTCTAATGGACACAAATATGCACCAGATTCACATAACAGCATTTGCATTTATATACATAGAAATCAGAAACTGAATAACCTTCGGCCACTTATTTGCACTTGGGGTTTTCCATACTTTATTTGCAGAAGGAGATAATTGAATTGGATAATTTGTCTCCAACTGATTTCCTAGAACTATTTGTTAAAATGACCTCAATACAAATTTGATGTTTTGAAAGACTCTTTATCCACCATCTCTTAAGGCATAGCACATTATGGAAACATAATTTATGTACTTTTATATTTTAAATATAAGTGCCACATGACATATAGGCTCAACTGATAACATTTATAACCAAATGGAAAGAATCAATGCCTTGGTTGGCTCACTGTGGGTAAATGTCTGTTTTAGTTCAGACATCTTTTACTTTAAAGTATTTCAAAGATAGAGATCTTTTAGAGGCCATGGAATCCCAGGTAGGAATCCATTTCACTGAATGATTGCTAAACTCTTTCAATTTGGGTCATCTTGCAAGTCTTCCTTCCTTTTCTTTAAAGCATTGAAATAAGAATTTCAAATTGCTTTCCTGAATAGGAAAGGAATGTAGTACTGGGAATTTCTTGGTGAGAAACTAAATTAATCATTTTAACCTGATTCACTTTGTGTTTTCTCATTTCAAAATGAACTTTAAGTAAACAAATAATGCTTTTTTGAGACTGTCTTTTTCTTTCAATTGAAAACTTTAAAGAATTGCAAGTATGCTTGTAGTGGATAATGGATCTCTTAATATTTCTCAAGACTTGTTTTCTTTGCATATATAGCAATTATTATATTATTGTTGGTTGTGAGCCATGGAGTAAGTAAAAAATGTATATTTTAGTTTCAAAAAGAAGGTTGGAATATAGAATAATTGCCTTTTAAAAGGCAAAATGATGAAAGGTGTGGACCAGTGATTACTGGAAAGCCACTGTTTAAAATTAAAGCTCCTTTTGGGACTTTCCTGGCAGTGCAGTGATTAAGAATCAGCCCTTCCATTGCAAGAGACAAGGGTTCGATCTTTGATCAGAGAACTAAGATCCCGCGTAACTCACAGCTAAAATATTTTTTTAAATAAAATAATATAATTCCTTTTATCTTAATGAGTTCTTTCTATAGTCACATGTTATTTTTATGCTCATGGAAAAGTCATGACTTTCTAATTTATTGTGAATTTTTATTATTAGCCTTATGTATCGGAGAAGGCAATGGCACCCCACTCCAGTACTCTTGCCTGGAAAATCCCATGGATGGAGGAGCCTGGTAGGCTGCAGTCCATGGGGTCACTAAGAGTTGGACACGACTGAGCGACTTCACTTTCACTTTCACTGTTCACTTTCATGCATTGGAGAAGGAAATGGCAACTCCAGCGTTCTTGCCTGGAGAATCCCAGGGCTGGGGGAGCTTGGTGTCTATGGGGTCGCACAGAGTTGGACGCGACTGAAGCGACTTAGCAGCAGCATATTCCTCAGGCTGTGCATACTCAGAATAATAACATAAGATTATTTGGTGTCATAACTCATCTAATCCTAGTAATATTGATAGCTTTTGCTCATAAAATATTTTAAAATATGCAATTATCTAATTAAAGGGTCACAAAAACTTAGAAAATTATTTTATTTATATTTTATAGTTGAAAACCTGGAGGCTTAAGTGAGTTGCATAAGAGAACTCTAATTAAAGGAAAATATGCTTTCATAATTTAAATATACTGCTTTCAAATTTAATCTTAATTTACCAGTTAAGTTATTTCATGACTGTTTAGTGAGATATGTTTAACAAGAAAGGTTTTCAAATTTCCTCCTTCATGAGAATATACATTATGGTATAGGAACAAGACAGTAAGCCAGTGAGCAAACAAACCAGAACATTTCAAAATTGAATTAAAAAAAAAAAGTAGTGATGCCATAGATACCAATGAAATCAAGGGGAAAGGTTTTCACCATTATAGACAGAATTATCAAGGATAGTGTATTTTAAGAGATAATATGTTACTTTAGAAATGAAAAATAAGAAGGCAGTCTGCAGAGCTGGGGGATATTGTACCATGCAGCAGAAATAGAAAGGTCAAAATTTCTCTGGTAATAAACAGCTTGTCCTATGTGATTAAAAGAAAGAGTTCAGTTCATCAGAAAGAGATAGAAAGAGAAGCCAATATGTAATAAATAATGGAAAGCATAGAGAGAAGGACTGGAAAGCTATGCAGAAGCCAGATCATACAGTCTTAAGAATAGTCAAAGAACAGAATAGAATTCAATTGAGTCTGGAATGGTCCAAGACAGGGCTCTTCAGTTTTAATAAAGGTACTGAAATAGAACAACTTATATGACTAGGGAAAAACTAATGATCTGTATTACAAATGTGTGAACTTTTAGATATTTTATAAACAAGATCATACAGGAAAAGATGGTACAAAAGAAGAGGATAAATTGGTGTGGGAGTGTGTTTCTCTTTCAATCCTTTCTGTCTTATCCTATCCTATAAAGCACTGGTCCCCAACCTTTTTGGCAACAAGGACCAATTTCATGGAAGAAAATTTTTCCATGGGCCAGGAGAGGGAGAGAGATAGTTTGGGGATGATTCAAGTACAGTAGTGCTTGCACTCCTATAATCCCACCACAGGTCTGACAGAAGACAGAGCTCAGGAGGTAATGGGAGTGATGAAGGCGAGCTGTAAATACAGGTGAATGGTTGCCTGCCACTCAACTTCTGCTGTGTGACCTGGTTCCAAACAGCCCACAGACCTGTACTGGTCCATGGCATGGGGGACTGGAGACTCTGCTTTAAAGGGGGGCAATGATTTTAATCACAGTTTATAAAATTTGTGAAATAAATACCTACTATTCCAAGGATCAGCAATAAGTATCACGACTTTTCTTTAAAAGGACATTTTTTGATGTGATTATTTCCCCCCTAAATTTAGGAATTAAAGCCAACCCAAAGATTGCTTAAACATTTTGAAACCAGTATATACATTTTTTTTTTTTTTTGGCTACCCTGATGGCTCAGTGGTAAAGAAGNTGTACAAGTCTTTCACTTCCCAGGTCAGATTTATTCCTAAAAACTGTGTTCATTTTGATGCTATCATAAAAGGAATTGTTTTCTTTATTTTCCGTCTGTATTTATTTAAAATGTCTAGAAATGTGAATTTTTTTCCCTCTGTGTGTATATGTTAGTTTTGTGTCCTGTAAACTTGCCAAATATATTTTATTAGTCCTAACATTTTTTTATGGAATCATTAAGGTTTCCTGCATATAAAATCATGTCATCTATGAATAGAGATTATTTCACATTTTCTTTTTCAATTTGAATGTCTTTTATTTATTTTTCTTGCCTAACTGCTTTGGCTAGAACTTCTGATATGTTGAATAGAAATGGTCAGAACAGATATTTATGCCTTGTTCCTAATCTCAGAGGAAAAACTTTGTTTTTTACCACTGAGTATTATGTTCAGTTCAGTTCAGTTCAGTCGCTCAGTCGTGTCCGACTCTTTGCCACCCCATGAATCGCAGCACACCAGGTCTCCCTGTCCATCACCAACTCCCGGAGTTTACTTAGATTCATATCCATCGAGTCCGTGATGCCATCCAGCATCTCATCCTCGGTTGTCCCCTTCTCCTCCTGCCCCCAACCCCTCCCAGCATCGGAGTCTTTTCCAATGAGTCAACTCTTCTCAAGAGGTGGCCAAAGTATTGGAGTTTCAGCTTTAGCATCATTTCTTCCAAAGAAATCCCAGGGCTGATCTTCAGAATGGATTGGTTGGATCTCCTTGCAGTCCAAGCGACTCTCAAGAGTCTTCTCCAACACCACGGTTCAAAAGCATCAATTCTTCAGTGCTCAGCCTTCTTCACAGTGCAACTCTCACATCCATACATGACCACAGGAAACACCATAGCCTTGACTAGACAGACCTTAGTCGGCAAAGTAATGTCTCTGCTTTTGAATATGCTATCTAGGTTGGTCATCACTTTTCTTCCAAGGAGTAAGTTAGCTGTTGGCTTTTCATAAATGAAAGTAGTTTTCTTCTATTCTAAGTTTGTTGAGTGTTTTTATCATGAAACGGTATTTATCTTGTCAAATTCCTTCTCTCCTTCTATTGAGATGACTGTGTTTTTGCCCTACATCTTGTTTTTGTACTACTCTGATTGATTTTTGCATGCTGATCTATTTCACATTCTAGGATTAAGTCCCATTCCAGGATTAAACGGTCATGGTGCATAATCATTTTAATGTGCTATTGGTCAGTTTGCTAGTATTTTATTGATGATTTTAACGTTAATACTCATCAGCACTATTAGGCAGTTGATTTCTTGTAGTGTCTTTGGCTTTGGTATTAGGGTACTGTTGAGTTTACAGAATGTGACCAAAAGTATTCCTTCCTCTCAAGTCTTTTGGAAGAGTATCAGGAAGATAGTTGTTAATTTTTCTTTAAGTATCTGGTGAAATTCTTCAGTGAAGCCATCTAGTTTTGGACGTTTTTGTTGGGAGGGTTTTGCTATTAATTCAATCTCCTTACTCATTTTTGGAATATGATCAGTTTTTCTACTTATTTATAATTCAGTTTGTTGGGGTGTGTGGTCTAAAGGTTTTTAAATTTCTCCTAGGTTATTTAATCTGTTGGCATACAGTTGTTCAGTGTTCTCTTATAATCTTTTTGTTTCTCTGGTATTATTTGTAATGACCTTACATTTCTGATTTTAGCTAGTTCAATTTTCTCTTTTTCTTAGTTAATCCAACCAAGAGCTTGCCAATTTTGTTAACATTTTCAAAATAACAATTCTCATTTTGATTGTTTTATTTCTATTGATTTTATTATCTGTTCTCTGGTTTATTAATCCTTTCCCTTATCTTTATTATTTCCTTGTTTCTGATGCTTTTAATTTGTTCTGTTCTTTTCTAATTTCTTAAGGTGTATGGTTAGGTTATTGATTGAATATATATATTAAAAAAATACATGCTTTATAGTTATAAAATTCCTTCTTAGAACTGCTTTTCCTGTATCTCATGTTTAGGTATGTTGTGTTTTCCTTTTCATTTGTTTCAAGGTACTTTTTTCATTCCCTGTGACTTCTTCTTTGACTCATTACTTGTTTAAGAGTGTAGATTTTAGTTTCCATATGTATGTGAATTTTTTAGTTTTTCTTATGCTATTGATTTTAGTTTCATTACATTGTGATTCAAAAAGATACTTTGTATGATTGCAATCTTTTAAAATTTTTTTAGATTAATTTCATGGCTTACCAGGTGGTCTATCATTAGTACTATTCCATGTGCATCTGCAAAGAATATATATTCTTCTGTTTTTTGTATGAAATGTTCTATATGTCTGTTGGATCCAGTTGGTATGTAGTATTGCTTAAGTCTTCTTTTCTTATTGATCTTCTGGCTTGTGTTCTATCCATTATTGAAAATGAAGTATTGAAAAACCCACTTTACCGTGTTGTTGTCTATTTCTCCCTTCAGATCTGTTAAAGTTCACTTCATATATTTAGGGGTTCTGAACTTGGATATGTAAATACTTAGTGTTATATCTTCTTATTGAATTGTCCCTTTTTCATTATAATATGACTTTCTTCATCTTTTATAACAGTTTTTGACTAACTTGGCCTCATATAGGTGATTTCCTCATGCTGTTGTGCCCTATACATTGTAGGGGGAGGGATGTAGATGGGTATGACAAAAGCTGTGAATTTTTCTGTCTCTCTTTTGCTGGAATACTTTCTTGGTTTTATAATGGCCTAAACGCTAATGTCTAGAGTTTCACAAAAGTGTTTTAGCCCATATATTGCTGTTAATTGTATTTCTCTGTGGAGTAAGGATGGTCTATAGTTTCTGGTTTGCCATCTTACTGATGTGACTCTAGAGCTAGAACTTTGAAAGCCCTTCATCAAGAACAAGGAAAGTTTTTTTTTTTTTTTAAGCTACTGTAGTTAAATCTTATCTAGAATATTTTATTCATTTCTGGAAAGCACACATTAACACCTACAAAGACCAGCTAGACCATACCTAATTTAAGAATCCAGAATTTTTAAAGGACTCAAAATTAGAGGAAAAGAGCTTGAGACACCAATAGGCATCAGAAAGTAATGGATAGGAAATCATGTTTGATAATCTTCGTATTTGAACCTTTATGCTTAGTATACAGTAGGGGGCTCAAATATTACTTACTTTCAAACTGATTACAATATTATGAATTAGTAAGATATCCCAGCTTCAAGAGTTGGGTTAATGTGTCTGTTCCCATTGTTATCAATCAATCAACATTTACATATAAGCTGACATGACTACCTGATTATATATTTAAGGATACCAAAAAAGTTAGGGAAATGCATATTACCTATTTTTACCCAATAAATAAAAGAAGGCTTCAGATTTTGAAATAATATATTTTGAAATTAATTTCATTCTTCTAAATAGTAAGAATATCCCCCTAAAAACTTTTAAACAGTACATCACTGAATATGTGAAAGTGATGGAGATAGGAAGCTTCTGATTGGATTTAATAACTACTAGAACCATGATTAAATACTTTATGAGGAAAATTTCTAATGATTATTTTCCTTTAAACTATTCAATTTCATTGTGGATAGCATAAACAATGTTGTAGGGGACAATAATAATGTTTAGCAATTTTTCTTATAAATTGTAGTTGCAATTAAAGCCACCACTTTATTCAAGGCACTCAATTTACTTGTTTATTAAGCATTTATTTTTATTCTTTATCTTATTAATTCAATAAATATTTTAAAAGGGCAGGTAATTGAGGCTGTTTTTATATTCTCATAATGCTTGCCATTAGTTGGGTAAAAAGCTTATAAAGCAATTCTCTGGGTACCTCTATTAATTAGGTGCTATTGATCCCCATTTTACAAATGAGGAAATTGAGGCTAACAATTTGAACAAGAGCTTATTAGTAGTTGCTGGTAGAATTTAGATTCAAATTCACACACATGTGATTCCCAAGCCTAAGCTCTGCTCCTTTTAAAACTATTTTTGAAAATGTTTATTTTCACTTATTTTAATGTTTCACCTATTTTTCTGATAAAGGGACACTGTTCAAGGTAATTTAAGGTGACAGATTAAAAATATTCTGATTCATAGATATAAAGACCAAAATGATTTTAAAATAAAATATTAATTAAATCCATGCTTTTAATAATGTGAATTTTTCTATAAAAATTAAGCTTTAACATTTTTAATTGTTTGTCTTGATTTCAAACACTGACCTCATGAATATCACTAGCTCATCTTCATTTTTGTCAACTATTTACTCTGATTTTTGTCTTGGAAAATGATATCCTCTCCCATATAATAAAGTAGCCATTTGGGTTTAGCTTAGTTAGGATGGGTAGAAAGAAATGTGATTTGACCTGCATCTTTCTCAAGTCAAGCATAGAAATATGGGTGATGCTTCACTCCCATGGACACAAATATGCACCAGATTCACATAACAGCATTTGCATTTATATACATAGAAATCAGAAACTGAATAACCTTCGGCCACTTATTTGCACTTGGGGTTTTCCATACTTTATTTGCAGAAGGAGATAATTGAATTGGATAATTTGTCTCCAACTGATTTCCTAGAACTATTTGTTAAAATGACCTCAATACAAATTTGATGTTTTGAAAGACTCTTTATCCACCATCTCTTAAGGCATAGCACATTATGGAAACATAATTTATGTACTTTTATATTTTAAATATAAGTGCCACATGACATATAGGCTCAACTGATAACATTTATAACCAAATGGAAAGAATCAATGCCTTGGTTGGCTCACTGTGGGTAAATGTCTGTTTTAGTTCAGACATCTTTTACTTTAAAGTATTTCAAAGATAGAGATCTTTTAGAGGCCATGGAATCCCAGGTAGGAATCCATTTCACTGAATGATTGCTAAACTCTTTCAATTTGGGTCATCTTGCAAGTCTTCCTTCCTTTTCTTTAAAGCATTGAAATAAGAATTTCAAATTGCTTTCCTGAATAGGAAAGGAATGTAGTACTGGGAATTTCTTGGTGAGAAACTAAATTAATCATTTTAACCTGATTCACTTTGTGTTTTCTCATTTCAAAATGAACTTTAAGTAAACAAATAATGCTTTTTTGAGACTGTCTTTTTCTTTCAATTGAAAACTTTAAAGAATTGCAAGTATGCTTGTAGTGGATAATGGATCTCTTAATATTTCTCAAGACTTGTTTTCTTTGCATATATAGCAATTATTATATTATTGTTGGTTGTGAGCCATGGAGTAAGTAAAAAATGTATATTTTAGTTTCAAAAAGAAGGTTGGAATATAGAATAATTGCCTTTTAAAAGGCAAAATGATGAAAGGTGTGGACCAGTGATTACTGGAAAGCCACTGTTTAAAATTAAAGCTCCTTTTGGGACTTTCCTGGCAGTGCAGTGATTAAGAATCAGCCCTTCCATTGCAAGAGACAAGGGTTCGATCTTTGATCAGAGAACTAAGATCCCGCGTAACTCACAGCTAAAATATTTTTTTAAATAAAATAATATAATTCCTTTTATCTTAATGAGTTCTTTCTATAGTCACATGTTATTTTTATGCTCATGGAAAAGTCATGACTTTCTAATTTATTGTGAATTTTTATTATTAGCCTTATGTATCGGAGAAGGCAATGGCACCCCACTCCAGTACTCTTGCCTGGAAAATCCCATGGATGGAGGAGCCTGGTAGGCTGCAGTCCATGGGGTCACTAAGAGTTGGACACGACTGAGCGACTTCACTTTCACTTTCACTGTTCACTTTCATGCATTGGAGAAGGAAATGGCAACTCCAGCGTTCTTGCCTGGAGAATCCCAGGGCTGGGGGAGCTTGGTGTCTATGGGGTCGCACAGAGTTGGACGCGACTGAAGCGACTTAGCAGCAGCATATTCCTCAGGCTGTGCATACTCAGAATAATAACATAAGATTATTTGGTGTCATAACTCATCTAATCCTAGTAATATTGATAGCTTTTGCTCATAAAATATTTTAAAATATGCAATTATCTAATTAAAGGGTCACAAAAACTTAGAAAATTATTTTATTTATATTTTATAGTTGAAAACCTGGAGGCTTAAGTGAGTTGCATAAGAGAACTCTAATTAAAGGAAAATATGCTTTCATAATTTAAATATACTGCTTTCAAATTTAATCTTAATTTACCAGTTAAGTTATTTCATGACTGTTTAGTGAGATATGTTTAACAAGAAAGGTTTTCAAATTTCCTCCTTCATGAGAATATACATTATGGTATAGGAACAAGACAGTAAGCCAGTGAGCAAACAAACCAGAACATTTCAAAATTGAATTAAAAAAAAAAAGTAGTGATGCCATAGATACCAATGAAATCAAGGGGAAAGGTTTTCACCATTATAGACAGAATTATCAAGGATAGTGTATTTTAAGAGATAATATGTTACTTTAGAAATGAAAAATAAGAAGGCAGTCTGCAGAGCTGGGGGATATTGTACCATGCAGCAGAAATAGAAAGGTCAAAATTTCTCTGGTAATAAACAGCTTGTCCTATGTGATTAAAAGAAAGAGTTCAGTTCATCAGAAAGAGATAGAAAGAGAAGCCAATATGTAATAAATAATGGAAAGCATAGAGAGAAGGACTGGAAAGCTATGCAGAAGCCAGATCATACAGTCTTAAGAATAGTCAAAGAACAGAATAGAATTCAATTGAGTCTGGAATGGTCCAAGACAGGGCTCTTCAGTTTTAATAAAGGTACTGAAATAGAACAACTTATATGACTAGGGAAAAACTAATGATCTGTATTACAAATGTGTGAACTTTTAGATATTTTATAAACAAGATCATACAGGAAAAGATGGTACAAAAGAAGAGGATAAATTGGTGTGGGAGTGTGTTTCTCTTTCAATCCTTTCTGTCTTATCCTATCCTATAAAGCACTGGTCCCCAACCTTTTTGGCAACAAGGACCAATTTCATGGAAGAAAATTTTTCCATGGGCCAGGAGAGGGAGAGAGATAGTTTGGGGATGATTCAAGTACAGTAGTGCTTGCACTCCTATAATCCCACCACAGGTCTGACAGAAGACAGAGCTCAGGAGGTAATGGGAGTGATGAAGGCGAGCTGTAAATACAGGTGAATGGTTGCCTGCCACTCAACTTCTGCTGTGTGACCTGGTTCCAAACAGCCCACAGACCTGTACTGGTCCATGGCATGGGGGACTGGAGACTCTGCTTTAAAGGGGGGCAATGATTTTAATCACAGTTTATAAAATTTGTGAAATAAATACCTACTATTCCAAGGATCAGCAATAAGTATCACGACTTTTCTTTAAAAGGACATTTTTTGATGTGATTATTTCCCCCCTAAATTTAGGAATTAAAGCCAACCCAAAGATTGCTTAAACATTTTGAAACCAGTATATACATTTTTTTTTTTTTTTGGCTACCCTGATGGCTCAGTGGTAAAGAAGGCTGTGGTACATATACACAATGGAGTATTAGCCCTTAAAAAGAATAAGTTTGACGCAGTTCTAATGAGATGGATGAAACTGGAGCCGATTATACAGAGTGAAGTAAGCCAGAAAGAAAAATACCAATACAGTATACTGACACATATATATGGAATTTAGAAAGATAGTGATATGACCCTGTAAGTGAGACAATATAAGAGACACAGAGGTATAGAACGGACTTTTGGCTTCTGAGGGAGAGGAAGAGGGTGGGATGATTTGGGAAAATGGCACTGAAACATGTATACTATCCTATAAGAAATGAAGCGCCAGTCTATGTTCAATACAGGATACAGGATGCTTGGGGCTGGTGTACGGGATGATCTGGGGAGATGGTGTGTGGAGAGAGGTGGGAGAGGGCTTCGGCATGGGGAGATCGTGTACACCTGTGGCTGATTCATGTCAATGTATGGCAAAACCAATACAGTACTGTAAAATAGAATAAAGTATTAAAAAAAAAAAGTTCCATATTAAAAAAAAAAAAAAAGAATCTTCTTGCCAGTGCAGGAGATGCAGTTTCGATCCCTGGATTGATAAGAGCCCCTGGAGAAGGAAATGGCAGCCCACTCTAGTATTCCTACCTGGGAAATCTCATGGATGAAGGAGCCTGGTGGGCTACAGTTGGGGTTGCAAAAGAGTTAGATACAGCTTAGCAACTAAACATCAACAAATATGTTTTTTAACTATTTATCCATTGGAATTAGGTTATGATTACACAGGTTCACAAATACATAAGGTGATAAGTTTCACTATAAGATCAGTCTTCTAACTTGGTGGATTTAGAAGCTCTTAGTACTCTTAAAAATGGAGCAGCTTAAAAAATTCGAGTAAGTGGATTATACAAATATTTGCCATATGATAGATTAGAGCTTTGAATTTTATAAATAGCTATTTACTAATTCATTTTAGAAACCATAATAATAAGCCCATAATATACTACCACAGATAACATATTTTTACTTTAAAAATCTGTTTTCCAAAAGCAAACTGCTGAGAAGATTGGTATTATTTATAGTTTTTTTTTGTTTGTTTTTTGTTTTTTTGCAAAACCAAGTTGCAGTTCCTTAAAGTTTAGTTGCAGTGTGGAATCTGAAACTACACCAGTGAGCTTTTCTTGCTCTATTTCACTAAAATCCACTAGTCTATCTTGCACTTTGAATGAATCTTATCCATGCATTATATTATGCAGTTATGCATTGGTCATTTGGAAATAACAGTTACTTAGTTTTGCACACCCCTCAAGTGTTGATTCAATTTTTTGTATGATATTCATTAATATCATCACCTCTTGTTACAAAAATTATTAAGAATTAGGAATCAGGTTTTGACTTTAACTCACCATTGTTATGCTACATCAGTGAAATGTGAACATCTTAGCAATATTAATAAAATCATTTGACATTGCAGACCCTTGAAAGTGGCTCTTAATGTTCTCTGTGTGTTTGTGAGTGTGTGCTACGGTAAGTTGTTTCAACTGAGTCCGACCTTTTGTGGGCCCATGGACTGTGGCCCACCAGGCTCCTCTGTCCATGGGATTCTTCAGGCAAGAATTCTGGAGTGGTTACCATGCCTTCCTCCATGGGATATTCCCAGCCCTGGGATCAAATCTGCATCTCCTGCATTGGCAGGTAGATTCTTTACCAATAGCACCACCTGGGAATATCCTCTAATAGAGAGAGAGATTCTCTTAATATTTCTAATAGATTATAAAACATACTTTGAAAATTGTGTGACTTAGTGTGAGCTGGTGACTATGAAATGTAAGAAAAAAGATAGACTCTTTTGAAGGTGAAACTGTAGATTTATTAATGGAATGAATGTGAAAATAAAAGCTCAAGATGGCATTTACTTGGAAATATAGAAGAGAAATGCCAAATGTTGAAAGGCAACTAAATTTCATTTCCATATTAATAATTTCCTTTCCTAATTCTGCATTAATTAGGGAAATACATAAATACCTATCCTGATGAAAAATAAGATGTTCTTTTGAATATTGACCTTGTATGCTGTGATCTTATTAAACTTTCTTATTAATACTGGGAGGTTTTAGTGGATCTTTTGGGGATTTTCTATATAGACAATTAAGTTGTCCAATGATAGAGATATTTACACTTCATCTTTTTAATTCCCAGTGCCTTTTACTTCTTTTTCATGCTTTTTTTTTACTTGATAGGTGAAGTCATCCTATCTGAAATTTTATCTGGCTGCTAGAAAATTTGCAATTATCAATTTATTTTCTTCAAAAGATACAGCACAATTTGTGTATTTCAAGCCATCAGTGCTTTCCATCTAAGATGATAAATTCATGGGCATTCATTGTTCACAGTATTCTTCAATTACCCCTTTAATGTCCATAGGGTCTATACTAATGTCTCCTCCTTCATTCCATATGATATGTGATTTTCTTGTTTTCACCTTTGTCAGTCTGGTTAGAAATTTAATCTTTACAATGAACCAGATTTTGGCTTCAGGAATTTTCTCTACTCTTTTCCCATTTTAATTTTATTTTTTGTAGCAATTATTAAAAGTTTATTGTGCACAAATCAAAAAGTCAGCTTGCAAAATGAACACTCAAATCAAATCATGGAACTTTGTATAATTTCAATTCTTATAACTTTGTTAAAGTTTAATTTATGCCCATAATATTATTTAACTTTGTACTGTTTCATGTACACTTGAAATAAACATGCGTTCTGGTGTTGGGTAGAGTGTTAGGTTAAATTGGTTGATAATGTTGTTCAGCTTGTCTATATCTTTACTGATTTTCTGGCCACTTGTACTATAAATTACTGAGAAAAGAATGTTAACATTTCTGACTACAACTGTAGAGTTCTATTTCTATTTTCAGTTCTATCAGATTTCACATGTTATATTTTGAAGCTTTTTTATTGGTTGCATATACATTTAGTATTGTTGTATCATCTTGGAAAATTGACCTTTTGCTATTATATACTGTTCTCCTTTTATCTCTGGCAATATTCCTTGTTTTGAAGTTTGTCTGAAATTGATATAGCTACTCCAGATAGATGTGGGTTTTGCTGTTGCTATAGTTACCCGTAGTGCATCACAAGCTTTAAATTACTCTACATTATTTGTGTTTAGAGAGGAGGCTGGTTTGTCAAAGGATTTTTCTTGATGTTTACTTCACTCTTAGATCTAAGTCTTCCCTTTGTGCACATACCTCAAAGAGGACTTCTCCATGTTTCTGGCCTTCTATCAGAAGTAGTCTGCTATTACTTGTGACTGTGGAGTGGGGTGGAATTTCTCTTATGTCTGCAGTTTTAAGGGCTTTTATTTTCTTATGCTAGCTCATTTAGTAACTTATTTTTTAAAAAATTAAATGAATGAACTCTTACTTGTATGGTGCCACTGGTAAATAAGAGCCCTCATCATGCCTCTCCTTAGATGCAACATGTTTCCTTATATTTGGGGTTAGCTATTTAACTTCTAACTTTTGTTCTCTGATGAAATTAACAAAAATCAATTTACAATCTCCATCATTACTTTGTTAAATGGTTAAGAGTGATGCTTTTTCCAGCTTGCATCCTAAGCTGATACCAAAAACATGATCATCTACTTTTGAAAGTCCAAAAAGGAAACTTCTTATTGAATGTAAGTCAAAACTCATATATTCTCATTGAACTATTAGATATAAACATACCTGAACTACTAGATATATACTTGTTTATTGACAAGTCCTTCATGACACCAAGATAGTGTGCTATAAGAAATGCCCTGATATCATATGGTTAGGAAAATACCCATACACACTTGCTATTCCATTTGTCTTTATATTTGTTTATATTTTTAATTCTTAGGGAGCCAAGATAAATGAGTCTTTTCTTATATACATATTCTCTTCCTTAAGTAATTCTAGCAAGTGTTGATTTCCTCTCATATTAATCCTGTAATATGCCAATAGATTGACTCAGTTTTTCTCTTTTTTTAAATGAAAGACGCTATTACTTAATATATGCATGTATGTGCATTCAAGTGTGTGTATGTGTACATGTGTGTGTGCACTCAGTCATGTCCAGCTCTTTGCAAGTTTCCAAAATGCAGCCCACCAGCCTCCTCTGTCTATGAAAGTATCCAGGCAAGAATACTGGAGCAGGTTGTCATTTCCTACTCCAGGGTATCTTCCCTACCCAGGGACTGAACCCATGTATCTTGTATCTCCTGCATTGCCCCATGGAGTCTTTACCATTAGCACCATCTGGGAAGAATACTACTTACTATAACCACACAAAATTTGCCATCTTTGAAGCTGAAATGACTTGGCCTAGAGGTCATCTTTTAAAACTGTTATCTACAGGAAGTAGTCAATACTTTAAAAGAATGGCCATTTATTTTATTTTAGCATATAACTTATAACAATGTAACATAACATATAACATTTCAATAATTTTATCCTTGAGTTCTTTCAAGGCTCTTAGAGGGATTACTTTCAATTTCAGTTATCCTTTTGATTATTCTTTCAGTTTGTCTTATAATGCTTATATGTTCACCATTAGTTTATTTAACATCTTGGTGGCTTATCTCAAAAGAAAATTTGAAATTGGGTACTCTATTGTAAAAGACTCTGATATTGGGAAAGATTGAAAACAAAAGGAGAAGGGGCTTCAGAGGATGAAATGGTTAGATGGCATCACTGACTCAATGGTCATGAAACTACTGGAGATAGTGGAGGACAGAGGAGCTTGATATGCTACAGTCCATGGGGTTGCAAAGAGTCAGACACAACTTAGCCACTGAACAAAAACAATTCTATAAAATCCGTGGATAAAATCTTCAAGGAATCAAACATTTCTCTTGCAGTATTTTTTTTTTTTTTCACCGTGACTAAGTAGTAAAGAATCTGCCTGTCAATGCAGGAAACGCAGGTTAGATCCCTGGGTCAGGAAGATCTCCTGGAGAAGGAAATGGCACCTCCCTCTCCAGTATTCTTGCCTGGAAATTCCCATGGACAGAGCAGCCTGGCAGGCTGCAGTCCATGGAGACGCAAAAGAGTTGGATGCAACTCAGCAGCTAGACATGCACACATGCATTTTTTTTAAATTGACCTTTCAACAAACTACAGTTTAAATTATATTCAGTTCAGTTCAGTCGCTCAGTCGTGTCCGACACTTTGCGACCCCATGAATCGCAGCACACCAGACCTCCCTGTCCATCACCAACTCCCGGAGTTCACACAGACTCATGTCCATCGAGTCCGTGATGCCATCCAGCCATCTCATCCTCGGTCGTCCCCTTCTCCTCCTGCCCCTAATCCCTCCCAGCATCAGAGTCTTTTCCAATGAGTCAACTCTTCACATGAGGTGGCCAAAGTACTGGAGTTTCAGCTTTAGCGTCATTCCTTCCAAACAAATCTCGGGGCTGATCTCCTTCAGAATGGACTGGTTGGATCTCCTTGCAGTCCAAGGGACTCTGGCGCTCAGCCTTCTTCACAGTCCAACTCTCACATCCATACATGACTACTGGAAAAACCATAGCCTTGACTAGATGGACCTTAGTCAGCAAAGTAATGTCTCTGCTTTTCAATATGCTATCTAGGTTAGTCATAACTTTTCTTCCAAGGAGTTAGGAGAAGTTAATTTGTTCATTTTAACATATTTTTCTAGGAAAATCCTCATTAAATAACAGTAGTGATTTACTGAACAGCTAAAAATTATTACGTACTTTTCGAGTGGTGGGTTTGCAATCAGTAAGACTCAAATTTTTATCTTATATTTTTATTGTACTTGAATTATCACTTATTGTTCTTTTTATTTGATGATTTGCCTGCTTAAAAATGTCCTTTGAGAGGTTCCACTTTCAGCAACAGAAACTAAAGAAACAGCTTTCACACTGAAAAGAAAAGCTAGAAAAATGATTCTAGAGACACTGAAAAGTTAAAAAACTAATAAGGAATTATGGGGTCAAGACTTGGAAGATTTAGAGATGAAGGGAACCCTCAATGGTGAGGCCAGAATTTTATATTGCTCTCACTTAATGTATTTTTTTACTTATTGGATTTTGTTGACTGTTGTAGAGGTGAGATAAGAGAAAATATACATTGGAAGGACTGATGATAAACCTGAAGCCCCAATATTTTGGCCACTTGATGTGAAGAGCTGATTCATTGGAAAAGACCTTAATGCTGAGAAAGTCTGAAGGCAAAAGAGAAGAGGGCAACAGATGATGAGATGGTTAGATGGCATCATCGACTGAATGGACATGAGTCTGAGCAAACTTTGGGAGATATGAAGGACAGGAAGCATGGTATGCTGCAGTCCATGGGGTTGCAGAGTCAGACATGACTGAGCAGCTGAACAACTGTAGAGGTGGCTGAAGTTTTGAAACACTAAATCAACTTTTAAAAGCCTTACAGGGCTTGAGGGTGAATACTGGAATCAAGGGCTCTTAGGTTTTATGGTAGATTCTAGAAGTCTGCTTGTTAGAAGTAAGAATAAATCAGAAATTATTTAGTCATTGTAGGGACTGAAGCACAGCTTCAACTCATCTCCTCGGAGGTGGATTATGTGACCTGAAATTGCAAATGTCTCTGAAGTGAAGTGAACTGAAAGTCGCTCAGTCGTGTCCGACTCTTTGAGACCCCATGGACTATATATATACAGTCCATGGAATTCTCCAGGCCAGAATACTGGAATGGGTAGCCTTTCCCTTCTCCAGGGGATCTTTCCAACCCAGGGATTGAACCCAGGTCCTCTGCATTGCAGGCATATTCTTACCAGCTGAGTCACAAGGAAATGTCTCTAGCCATGTGCTAAAGCAGAAGTATATCCTCTCTGAAGGAAGATATAATCATTCTAGACCTCAGATTATTTAATACCATAATGTCTGGCGATTTGTCAAAGTAACAAGGTGTAATCTTATCTACACCTTGTTAATAAGATATTAAATATCTAAAATAAGATGTTTTAGAATATAGAAAAACAATGAAAATAGAAATATGTTGCTATTGTTTGTTATTGTTGTTTAGTCGCTAAGCTGTGTCTGACCCATCAGGCCCTTCTGTCCATGGGATTTCCCAGGGAAGAATACTGGAGTGGGTCTCAGTTAATCCAGAAATGGAGTTATGAGATACAAAATTATAATGGCTATGCTTAAGGATTTCCAAAAATAAATGAGAATTTTGATAGAGAAATTAAAAGTTCAGTAAATGAAACTGAAATTTCTGAGTGTGTTTAACATTAGATTTGACACAGATACAGAGAGAATTGCATAGAACACAGGACAGAAAAAAAAATCTGGAAGTACTTTAAAAAAAGTGATGAAAAATTCATTTTAAAAAGCATGAGAAAGAGACAGAGGGAGGATACACTGAAAAGGCTTTCAAACATGAAATAGGAGTTGTACAAAAGCAGGGAAGGAAGCAAATTGGGCAGAAGCAATGCTTGAAAATATAACATGATTGGGCTCCAGCCTCCCCAGCCAAACTGATGCTCTCAGCACACCCTTGAGGCCCCAGCTCACACCAGGCTTCAGCTCTAGTCCTCCTTTGGAGGCTACGTTCCCCTGGAGTATCCCTGGAGAAGCCCCAGCCTGCATCACTTCTGGCTCCATCCTTACTGCCAAGGCAGTGGTCCTTGGCATGTAGGTACAGGAAAAGCTGTATACAGTTCAGCGCTATCTCCCTATCAAAGCCATGGGGCACATGCAGTTAGAATATGGACATGCCTACACAAGAACGTACCTTTAAGACAAAAAGAGGTAACTGTCTCATCACCTAACTTTAAAAACAAGTGTAGAAATTCAAACAAAATGAGAAGACAGAGGATTTTTTTTTCCAAACAAAAGAATGAGAGGGTACAAATGAACTTACTTAAAAAACAGAAGTAGAGTCATGGATGTAGAAAACAAGCTTACGGTTTCCAGGAGATAAGGGGCTGGAGGAGGGATAAATTGGGGAAATGAGACTGATATATACACAGTATTATATAAAAAAGGATAACTAATAAGAACTTGTAGTATAGCACAGGGAACTTTACTGAATATTCCATAATGACCTATATGGGAAAAGAATCTTAGAAAAGAGTGAATACATGTATATGTGTAACTGATTCACTTTGCTGTACACCTGAAATTAGCACAACATTGTAAGTCAGCTATATTGCAATACATTTTTTAAAAGATAAAACGTTAAGGTAAGGGAAGACACTCTAATGAACTGGAGATATGAAGTTTGCCTAATAAAGAGTTCAAAATAATGATCATAAAAATGCTCACCAAACTCTGAAGAAGCATGGAAGAGCAAAGTGAAAACTTCAGCAAAGAATCAGAAAATGATAGGGAAAACCCCAAGTAGTCACTATAAATCTTTAGGTCAGATGTTCCTCCTTAAAATGACTAGTTCTTTTATTTTTTATACCTTTTCTATTAAAAATATCTGTACCTATTATATATTTTATTTTAACAACTCTCCCAGGTTTCTCAATGCAATTAAGAATATGCAGTGGCACCCCACTCCAGTACTCTTGCCTGGAAAATCCCATGGATTGAGGAGCCTGGTGGGCTGCAGTCTGTGGGGTGGCAAAGAGTCTGGACACGACTGAGTGACTTCACTTTCACTTTTCACTTTCATGCATTGGAAAAGGAAATGGCAACCCACTCCAGTGGTCTTGCCTGGAGAATCCCAGGGGCGGGGAACCTGGTGGGCTGCCCTCTATGGGGTCGCACAGAGTTGGACACGACTTAAGTGACTTAGTGGCAGTGGTCTCTAGTTAACAGCTTCAAATTGAAAGTGACTTAGCATGCAAACATTATCTATTACTACTTTCATTATAAAACTGCAACTTTCCTTATTTTTTAAAATTATTAGATCGTTATTGGTTTTACTATTATATTATGAGATGTGAAAGTTTAACAATAAGGAGGATAAATATACCTATTATGTCATATTTTATAGTTGACTCACATTCCATATACACTTTGTCATCTATCACTTACTTGGCTATATTTTATAGCCTGGGATAATTTTGTTTTATAGTTTTCCTCTTTCAAATATGCAAGCAATTAACAATTATTTACTGACTGTGTGCTCTGTGTTTAGGTAAAGTTTAGGGCTGGTCTTGAAGAACACAGATGATATGGAGAGATACGGGTAGCAGGAGAGGAGAGAATAAAATGTTTGTACGTAGAAGAAAGGTAAAACAGCAACAATACCAAAAAAATCAGGAAACAAACAGGGGCATTCCTGCTTGAAAAAGAAGAATATTATCATGAACCAAGATAAAGTCAAGTTGGACATGCTGTTGGCCAGAAGATTATCAGTAAGGTCTGAACTTAAGTTATTGGGTAATAGGAAACAAGCAGACTTGTACACTGTAGAATTCATTGGATGAAAGGAGAGGTTTAAGGAAAATTTATTATGTTCCTCCCCTACTTTCTTTCTTGTCTATCTTTTATGAAAATAAACTTAAATAAATTTTAATTAAATTTAAATAAGAACATAAGTTAAAATAAGAATAAAAGTCTTTTAAAAGACTGTATAAGGGCCTAATCTATTCCCATACTTTATTTCAACTGATTCGGTAAACCTTAAATAATTATCATGAAAACTTGACTAAATTATTAGCATTTTAACCAGCTTTTACTAATTGAAATAATGAACCAATATTATAGCTTGTAAAAATATTGCAAATTGTAACAAAAATTTATCTTCTGGGTAAAAATTTACCCCTGTTGACTAAAAGAACTAAAAACATATTTTCCATTATAGTAAAGGATGAATTTGCCCTCTAATAAATATTCTCTTCACAAAAAAAAAAAGAAGAAGAAAGCATTATATTTTATAAGCTACTGAAGATGTACTATTCTACAGTGTCATCAAAGGTGTTACTTGGGAACTCCTCTTTATTTTTAAAAAAACTTTATTTTTTAAAAACTTTTTGACCACACTATGTGGAATGTAGGATCTTAATTCCTTGATGAACCCATGTACCCTACATTGGGAGCATGAGGACTTAACCACTGGACCACTGAGAAATTTCAAGCTCCATCTCTTTAGAATCACCAATTCAGCTACTGTTGTCTTCAAATAATTTTGATCTACCAAATATAAATATATACACACTCTCTAAGTTTATATGTATTTTATATAGTCTTAAAATCTGTATCTTTCTAAAATTATTTTACATATTACCATTTTTGTGTTAGCTTAATGTATTTCAATATCAAAAATTACAGTAATGTGAATAGCCTTTTACCCCAAACTATGTTTTAATAATAGTAAAGGTATTTAAAGCTTTGTTAATAATAAAAGGCCTAATTCTGTAGCTTTAGAATTTATAAAATACATTTTTTCCTATTTTTTAATGTAGAAGACTAGTAAGATACTAGAAATGACTTTCCAAATAAGTTACTGTATTTGATTATTTTTGTATGTTTCAATTTGGATAAGAATACAACATTTTTAGATAATTTAGGTAAAGTGTTAAATTATTTTGATGATTGGAGTAGGACAGATTTGATCAGTGCTGACAAACATCTTGATCAGGTACTATTATCCAATCTTCCTACCCACGTCTACATCAGATATATTAATCATTTCCAACTAATGGTGGATTAAGCTTCAGAATTCTCTTCAATACAGTGATCCACCAGTTTTTCTCTCAATCCATTAAGCTGGCATTGGAGATGAAATAGAACTTCTCTTTTCATATTAGATGATATACTGATATGTTATTTAGAGTCCTAGATTATTTTATATAAGTTGAAAATTACAACTGGAAGATTTGTGTAAATACTGAGATTTACAAATGCTGCGTAAGTTTGTTCCAGTTTATTTGCTCATATTTGGTAGGAAAAAAAGTTATCTTAAGGTACAAAATAAACATCCTTCATACTCTTTCAAACTCAGCAACTTCTGGGTTAAGCTGTAACAAATCAAAGATAACTGCTTTAGAAAGCATGATCTAAGTAAACTATTAATGTTTAACAGTATCATACACAAAGAAATTGGAATCATTCTAATTAACATAGTAAAATGTATAATTTGTGGGGTTTTCATATTGCTCTTTTAAAATACTTCAGTAGATTTTTTTTAAGTACATGCCTGCATTTCTATTAGTGATCACAGAGATGTGACTACAAGAAAAGGCAAACATGGAAGACAGAAACACCCATATTACCTGATGATAAAGTTCCATGTGTCTTAAATATAGTATCCATCAAGGATATAAATCTGTCAGAATTGTCCAGAAAAATACATAACACACATACACACACACACAGATTTATTTTTAGAAATTGGCTCTTGAGACAATGGAGGCTGACAAAACAGAAATCTTTAGAACATGCTTCAGTTCATTTGCTCAATTGTGTCCAAATCTTTTTGACCTCATGGATTGCAGCATTCCAGGCTTCTCTGTCCATCACCAACTCCCGGAGTTTACTCAAATTCATGCCCATTGAGTCAGTGATGCCACCCAACCATCTTATCCTCTGTCAACCCCTTTTCATCCGGCCTTCAATTTTTCCCAGCATCAGGGTCTTTTCATATGAGTCAGTTCTTCACATCAGGTGGCCAAAGTTTTGCAGTTTCAGCTTTAGTATCAGTCCTTTCAATGAGTATCAGGACTGATCTCCTTTAGGATGGACTAGTTGGATGTCCTTTCAGTCCAAAGGACTCTCAAGAGGATTCTCCGACACCACAGTTCAAAAGGAGCAATTCTTAGGTGCTAAGCCTTCTTTATGGTCTAACTCTCACATCCATACATGACTACTGGGAAAAGCATAGCTTTAACTAGATGACCCTTTGTTGGCAAAGCAATGTCTCTGCTTTTGAATATGCTATCGAGGTTGGTCATAACTTTTCTTCCAAGGAGCAAGCGTCCTTTAATTTCATGGCTTCAGTCACAACTTTTAGTGATTTTGGAGCCCCCCCCCCAAATAAAGTCTGTCACTGTTTCCACTGTTTCCCCATCTATTTCCCATGAAGTAATGGCACCAGACGCCATGATCTTAGTTTTCTGAATGTTGAGTTTGAAGCCAACTTTTTCACTCTCTTCTTTCATGTTCCTCAAGAGGCTCTTTAGTTCTTCTTCACTTTCTGCCATAAGGGTGGTGTCATCTACGTATCTTAGGTTATTGATATTTCTCTTAGCAATCTTGATTCCAGCTTGTGCTTCGTCCATGTGCTTAGAACATGCTAGAAGGTTTTAAACTAAGGCAAGATTTAAGACTGCAGTTTTGAAGCAGAGCTTCTTCTCTGGAAATCTTGTGTTTTGCCCTTAAGGTCTTCAAATGCTTGGATGAAGATCCACCCAAATTATTAAGGACAATTTCCTTTAGTGACTCACTGGAAAAGACCCTGATGCTGGGAAAGATTGAAGGTGGGAGGAGAAGGAGATGATAGAGGATGAGATGGTTGTATGGCATCACCAATTCAATGGACATGAGTTTAGTAAGCTCCAGAGTTGGTGTTTTATCGACTATCCCAAAGCCTTTGACTGTGTGAATCTCAATAAACTTTGGAAAATTCTGAAAGAGATGGAAATACCAGACCACCTGACCTGCCTCTTGAGAAATCTGTATGAAGGTCAGGAAGCAACAGTTAGAACTGGACATGGAACAACAGACTGGTTCCAAATAGGAAAGGGAGTATGTCAAGGCTGTATATTGTCACCCTGCTTATTTAACTTCTATGCAGAGTACATCATGAGAAATGCTGGATTGGAAGAAGCACAAGCTGGAATCAAGATTGCCAGGAGAAATATCAATCACCTCACATATGCAGGTGATAACATCCTTATGTTAGAAAGTGAAGAGGAACTAAAAAGCCTCTTGATGAAAGTGAAAGAGGAGAGTGAAAAAGTTGGCTTAAAGCTCAACATTCAGAGAACGAAGATCATGGCATCTGGTCCCATCACTTCATGGGAAATAGATGGGGAAACAGTGTCAGACTTTAATATGGGGGGCTCCAAAATCACTGCAGATGGTGACTGCAGCCATGAAATTAAAAGACGCTTACTCCTTGGAAGGAAAGTTATGACCAACCTAGATAGCAAGTTCAAAAGCAAGACATTACTTTGCCGACTAAGGTCCGTCTAGTCAAGGCTATGGTTTTTCCAGTGGTCGTGTATGGATGTGAGGGTTGGACTGTGAAGAAAGCTGAACACTGAAGAACTGATGCTTTTGAAAGGTGGTGTTGGAGAAGACTCTTGAGAGTCCCTTGGACTGCAAGGAGATCCAACCAGTCCATCCTAAAGGAGATCAGTCCTGGGTGTTCTTTGGAAGGACTGATGCTAAAGCTGAAACTCCAATACTC
>SJYW01054425.1:462677-474710 GCA_006410735.1 Raphicerus campestris | reverse complement strand
CTTCTTCTTCTTCTTCTTCTTCTTCTCAACTTCTGCTTCTTATTCTTCTCACATTCTTCTTCTGCTACTTTATCTTCTTGTTCTTCCTCTTCTTCTGACCTTCTTCTTCTTCTTCTTCTCATCTTCTTTTTCTTCTTCTCATCTTCTTCTTCTCTCACCTTCTTCTTCTTCACCACACCTTCTTCTTCTTCTTTTCCTTCTTCTTCTTTTTCTTCTTCTTCTATTTCTTCTCCTTCTTCTCAACTTCGTCTTCTTCTTTCACCTTCTTCTTCTCACCTTGTTCTTTTTCTTCTTCTCCTTCTCACCTTCTTCTTGTTCTTCTTCTTCTCACCTTCTTCTTCTTATTCTTCTCAGGTTCTTCTTCTTCTTCACACCTGCTTTTTCTTCTTCTTCTTCTTCTTCTCACTTTCCTCTTCTTCTTCTCACCTTCTTCTTCTTCTCACCTTCTACTTATTCTACCTTTTCTTCTTCTTCTTCTTCTTCATCTTCTTCTCATTTTCTTCTTCTTCTTCTCACATTCTTCTTCTTCTTCTTCTCACCTGCTNCCTTTATATTTATTCCTACCTGTTTTTGTAGCCGATGATCTGCTTTGCTGGATGCCTGATGTCCTCTGCCAGCATTCAGAAGTTGTTTTGTGGAGTTTATTCAGCTTGAAATGTTCTTTTGATGAAGTAGCGAGGGAGAGAGTGTTCTCCCCGTCCTATTCCTCCGCCATCTTCCCACCTGTCCTTTGTTTTCAATTTAAATAATGTCATTGATTAAAAAATCTTTCTTTAGTTAAATACCAACCTTCAAATTCAGATTTATTATATGTCTTACTTCATGAAGACATTAAAAAATTATCTTAAATGTCTAATGACTGAGAAATACCATTTTACATGCTATATTGGTTCAGGTTCTTTTTAGAATTGGTTTATTATAAAATATATAGCAAATCTGTTCTTCTTCAAAAATATGATAAAACTTCCAGAGATGTAAAATAGTACTTGAAGAATGATATATCCACTAATAGTCAACTCTTACCTGGGTTTTTAGAAAATAACAAATCTCCGTGCTGACTGCTTTACCCTCAACAGACCATTCTCTATACTGTACTCAGAAGAATCTTTTGAAGTGAAGAATCTTTTGAAATCTGATTACTTCTCTCTCCTACTTAATCATCTCAACAGCAATCCAATGCTCTAATGATAAACACTGAAACCCTTAACAAGGTCTGAAGGCTCAAGCTAACAATTCCCTGCTTGGCTCTTGAGCTCATCTCACTTCCTTGCCCTTTCTACTCTCACTAATCTTCCTCTGTTTCTCCACACCAGTCTCAGACATATTCCCACAGTAGGGCCCTAAAGCCTGCTGTTGCCTCTTGCAGAAGCACTCTTATCTATCTCCTTCATTTATGTAACTCTGAATTTCTTCAGCAGATCTCCCTTTAACCGAAAGTCCTTTAGTAAATCCTCCCTACAGCGCTTTGATTAGAGAAAACCTTTCTATTGTGTGCCACATAGCACTATTTACTTCCCTTAGTTGCTTATAACAAGTTTTACCTTATTTGAATATTTTGAATGTCTATTTTATCCACTAATCTATACAGGCTTCATGGAAAGAGAAANAGAAAACCTTTCTATTGTGTGCCACATAGCACTATTTACTTCCCTTAGTTGCTTATAACAAGTTTTACCTTATTTGAATATTTTGAATGTCTATTTTATCCACTAATCTATACAGGCTTCATGGAAAGAGAAACCATGTGTATTTTAAACACCAGTTTGTATTTGAAATCTACCATATGATTTATAATATGTGTGTGTGTGTGTGTGTGTGTGTGTGTAGTATAGAGTAAATGCCTATTAAATATGAGTTCAATACAAATCTATAAATGAGCACAACTTTAAATGGTGCTTGTGTCACCAGCAAAATGGTGGTTTCCTTGGTTATTGCCTATTCAAAGAAAATAGTTCAGTTGAGAGAGCAATTTTAAGTAGCAATAGTTTCATTAAGCAAAAGTGGAAGTATGCTCTTGAGGAAAAAATGAGAGTGGGCTGTGTAGAAACCAGAAGTAGACCCACAATGGATGAAGGTTGGGTTTGCTTTTTTTTAGAGTAGTGGTTCCTCCCTGTGGTCCTGCATCATTTGATTGACAAATTGATTGTCAGATTCAGGTTTTATAGCTGTTCTTCTAGTGCAGAGGCACATACCCCTAAGAAGTCACAGGGAGCAAAACCCACAATGCCAATTTATTGCAAATGTGGCACAATGAACCCTGTCTCATTTTTAGGTCTTGGTGTACCTGTGCTGGTGGTTTTATCTCATTTGGTCCTGATAAGCCTGCAAACTCAGTGGTAGGCTTTGACTGGTAGAGGATTACCAGGGTCTGATTACCAGTGTCCAGGTAGGGGAGGGAAAGATAACCCCTTTCAGGAAAGTTTGAGTCTCATTTATGTCTGATTAGCTACCTAACATCAGTATGGTTTTGTATTGTGTGGAAGAACGAGTAGAGAATAAATTTCTTCAGGAAAAATTTTCTGGAAAAGTTGATAAGTGAAAGTTCAAGAAAAGTATTAAGAATGTTTCAGTTAGAGGAGTAACATCTGTATGAAAGACAATGCTTATATCTGCCACATTGAAAAATAGGTGATATTTTGAAGTCAGTTATGAAATAGAACATGGCAGTGATTATGTGTTTTAAAAATACTCCTAGTATCAGAGACTTGTTTTCCTCAATATCCATTCATTCCTTTTTCCTTTTGGTGACCTGGACCACATCCTCCTACCTGAGAGTTAGATGGGCTCATAACTGCCCAGCTAAAGCTACATTTCCAAACCTGCACTGTAGCTTTCCATGACCATCTAAGTAGTTCTACCATTAGTATATACAACTTCTGACTTTTGTCTTTGAAAGAGTTGGGTATTTGTTTTCCCTGCTCTTCACCTATTCTAATGGGCTGTATGCAGATATGACCCTACAAACCTGTTATGCTATGGATGAACGAAACACCGTAGGGGATGGTGAAGCATAGAAAGGCCCTGAGTCCCTGGGTAAACTCACAGAACAGAGCCGATGCTCAGCCTTGAATAGTTCCCTGTGACTTTTGATATGAGGAGAAAAACAATTAAATAAAAAAAAAACCCACTTCTGTAATTTTTGCTCTATATTTTGCAATCTCTTTATCACAGTTACTAGTTACTTCCTAGTTACTAAAACACCAATTATATTTATCTGAATTTATATGACTTTTAAACCATATGGAAATAAAATAGAATTTGTTAGTTAATAGTCAATCTTTTCAGAAAAAAAACTTGACTTACAAATGTGAGAAATGTTCTGGTAACCTCTTCCAAATTTATGCTATTTTATGTATAAGCTTCTCTTTTTAAAGCTTGAACTCAGGTAAGATTTAACAAAGGACAGTACTGTTACAGATAACAAGGTTAAGGCATCCTGCCTAAGCTGAAATCATGTAAGGAAATGAAGTTTTTCCTGAAGAGATTTAAGAGAATCTGGTAGTCATGGAACATAAACTGTTTGTTTGGGTTTCTGTAGTGTTTCCTGAGCATTTCCGGGACCAAAGGCATGTTTCCTAAGAGTTAAGATATAGTTTTGACAGTGACATCACAATTATGATAATAATAAAGCAATATTGCACTCATGTAAGATGATTTCTTAAAGAAATCCCTGGTGAACACTGAATCCAGTGTAAGTGAAATCTCCTTTAAGAGTACCTTCCCAATGTTCCTTCCCTTGATTTAAAGCCAGTTAAACTCCTTTTGCTTCCTTCTTCCCCTAATCCACTTGTAAGGCTCTCAATTGCTCCATTCATAGCATAGATTATAAAGTCTAATTGTTTCTGAATCCTGCATTACTTTTTAGCTTCATGTTTTCCAACATACCTCTTGACCATTAGTATCCAAAAATACTGACCTCACCTTATAAAATTCAAAAATCAAAGGGACAAAAAAGGTCAAGATCTTTTCTACCTAGGATTTTTATATATGCTTTCTCTTTGTGAGATATTCTTCTGTAAAACCTCACATCTGACACTCCTTCCAGCGTCTACTCAGCATTTTCACAGAGAGAGAGTTCCTTACTACTAAAATGCATTTCCATTGCTCTCTTTTAATAACTGCTAATTTTTGCTCAAGGGCACTTCACAAATCTTATGATGGTTACATGTTTGAATTTCTCTTTTCCCCACTGATCTGTAGGTACTGTGAAGGCAGACATTATGCCTCTGTTGTTCACCACTGAATTTGTAGAGTCTGATCTAGTGTCTAATCAACTATAGATTCTCGGTAAACTACTGAACTACTGAACTACTGAACCAATTGACATAAAATAGAAAGAACTAGGAACATTGAAGCCCTCAAATGAAAGGAAAGTTAAAAGTTTGATAAGCAATTATAGTGATTAATAAAGAGACAAAATGTAATATACTGAATATGTTTTCAGTGACAGGAAGTTTTTGATATAGTAAATGTAGGGATGTGATTACATGCTTTCAAGGATGTGACTACTGAAGTCATGCTCAAAATTATAAGAACAAGGTGTAAAACTCTTTTCTAGCATCCATTGATATTAGCACATCTATCACCGTAGAGATATGAGAATCTTTTGCAGTTAACAGAGACAGTAATCAGAAATGTAGAGATAAGCTAGTGCTGGTGTAAGAATCTACATTAGGTAAAGGAGTTTATCTATAAAGAAGAGACAGAGAAACAAAGAGAGAGAATAAGAGTGAGAGATGACTTCCCAGTTTCACTCCTACTGTGAGCACAGAATATCTGATGGGACTGGTGATGAAACTGTCTTCATCTGGTAGCAGAGCCCAGACTTTGCTTTAGACCTGCATCTCTAGATTCTTGCTCTTAACCATTTTCTGCCATTGTGCCATTTGTTCTATATGTAGTACCTGAGTCTTATATTTAGTCTTTGTTGTTATTCAGGCTCTCAGTTGTGTTTGACTCTTTGTTATCCCATGGACTGAAGCACACCAGGCTTTCCTGTTCTTTGCCCTCTCCTGGAGCTTGCTCAAACTCATGGCCCTTGAGTCAGTGATGCCATACAACAGTCTCATCCGGTGTTGTCCCCTTCTCCTCCTGCTTTCAATCTTTCCCAGCATCAGGGTCTTTACTAATGACTTGGCTCTTTGTATAAGGTGCCCGCAATATTGGAGCTTCAGCTTCATAATCAGTCTTTCTAATGAATATTCAGGACTGATTTCCTTTAGGATGGACTGGATGGATCTTCTTGCAGTCCAAGAGTCTCTCAACAGTCTTCTCCAACACCACAGTCCAAAAGCATCAATTCTTCAGTGCTCAGCCTTCTTTATTGTCCAACTCTCACATCTATACATGACTACTTAAAAAACCGTAGCTTTAACTAGATGGACCTTTGTAGGAATAGTAATGTCTCTGCTTTGCAATATGCTGTCTAGGCTGGTCATAGTTTTTTCCAAGGAGTAAATGTGTTTTAATTTCATGGCTGCAGTCACCATCTTCAGTGTTCTTGGAGACCAAGAAGATAAAATCTGTCATTGTTTCCATTGTTTCCCTATCTATTTGCCATGGAGTGATGGGACTGGATGCCATGGTCTTTGTTTTTTGAATGTTGACTTTTAAGCCAATTTCTTTACTCTCCTCTTTCACTTTCATCAAGAGGCTCTTTAGTTCCTCTTCATTTTTTTCCATAAGGGTGATATCATCTGCATATATGAGCTTATTGATATTTTTCCCTAAAGTCTTGATTTCAGATTGTGTTTCTTCTATCCTGGCATTTTTCATGATGTACTCTGCATATAAATTAAATAAGCAGGGTGACAATATACAGCATTGACAAACTCCTTTCCCAATTTTGAACCTGTCCATTGTTTCATGTTCAGTTCTAACTGTTGCTTCTTGACACACATACAGGTTTCAGAGGAGGCAGGTAAGGTGGTTTAATATTCCCATCGCTAAGAATTTTCCACATTTTGCTATGATCCACACAGTCAAAGGCTTTAGTGTAGTCAATATTTAGTCTTAATTGAAAGAAATTGGTATGGGCAGGTGTGAGTAATATTATTCCACTTTTATTTATAAAATTGAAGCTCCTATTTATTAAACAAGTCAATGGCTTACATTCATGAAGAAAAAGTTACAAAGAACTGCATGATTGAAAATTGTGAAATTTTATGTCTTTTCTTTGGCAGCATAATCACATACTTTCTGGATGTTTGTCCAAATGGTGTAAAAAAATAGCATATGGTGGATATTACTACAACCTGTCTTAAGAATTGACAAATGGCAAGATTAAAGGAAATTCCAGGGCAATATTGAAGTTTAGTCTGCTTAGACTTTTGATTATCTTAATTTGTTGTCATTTGGATAGTATGTATGCAGTTATATCTAGTCCAGATGAGTCTGCCTTCCAGTCCTTTTTCCTGTTTAAAGACAGATTGTTTTACAAAACAGCCAAACCCAAACACATATCATCAATCCACATATCAAGTTCTCATTTTACTGAATGAATTAGCTTCCTGGATTCTAAATGCTTAAATTATAGAAGTGCTTATAGTTCTGACTTTCAAAAATACCTGAATGGGCATGCCTGCTGATCATGGATTTGATTTAGTAATAGAAACAAGTGAATACAATTTCTCTTGGAGGACTAGTTTAATGATATTTATAAACATATATTTNGCACATACCCCTAAGAAGTCACAGGGAGCAAAACCCACAATGCCAATTTATTGCAAATGTGGCACAATGAACCCTGTCTCATTTTTAGGTCTTGGTGTACCTGTGCTGGTGGTTTTATCTCATTTGGTCCTGATAAGCCTGCAAACTCAGTGGTAGGCTTTGACTGGTAGAGGATTACCAGGGTCTGATTACCAGTGTCCAGGTAGGGGAGGGAAAGATAACCCCTTTCAGGAAAGTTTGAGTCTCATTTATGTCTGATTAGCTACCTAACATCAGTATGGTTTTGTATTGTGTGGAAGAACGAGTAGAGAATAAATTTCTTCAGGAAAAATTTTCTGGAAAAGTTGATAAGTGAAAGTTCAAGAAAAGTATTAAGAATGTTTCAGTTAGAGGAGTAACATCTGTATGAAAGACAATGCTTATATCTGCCACATTGAAAAATAGGTGATATTTTGAAGTCAGTTATGAAATAGAACATGGCAGTGATTATGTGTTTTAAAAATACTCCTAGTATGAGAGACTTGTTTTCCTCAATATCCATTCATTCCTTTTTCCTTTTGGTGACCTGGACCACATCCTCCTACCTGAGAGTTAGATGGGCTCATAACTGCCCAGCTAAAGCTACATTTCCAAACCTGCACTGTAGCTTTCCATGACCATCTAAGTAGTTCTACCATTAGTATATACAACTTCTGACTTTTGTCTTTGAAAGAGTTGGGTATTTGTTTTCCCTGCTCTTCACCTATTCTAATGGGCTGTATGCAGATATGACCCTACAAACCTGTTATGCTATGGATGAACGAAACACCGTAGGGGATGGTGAAGCATAGAAAGGCCCTGAGTCCCTGGGTAAACTCACAGAACAGAGCCGATGCTCAGCCTTGAATAGTTCCCTGTGACTTTTGATATGAGGAGAAAAACAATTAAAAAAAAAAAAAACCCACTTCTGTAATTTTTGCTCTATATTTTGCAATCTCTTTATCACAGTTACTAGTTACTTCCTAGTTACTAAAACACCAATTATATTTATCTGAATTTATATGACTTTTAAACCATATGGAAATAAAATAGAATTTGTTAGTTAATAGTCAATCTTTTCAGAAAAAAAACTTGACTTACAAATGTGAGAAATGTTCTGGTAACCTCTTCCAAATTTATGCTATTTTATGTATAAGCTTCTCTTTTTAAAGCTTGAACTCAGGTAAGATTTAACAAAGGACAGTACTGTTACAGATAACAAGGTTAAGGCATCCTGCCTAAGCTGAAATCATGTAAGGAAATGAAGTTTTTCCTGAAGAGATTTAAGAGAATCTGGTAGTCATGGAACATAAACTGTTTGTTTGGGTTTCTGTAGTGTTTCCAGAGCATTTCCGGGACCAAAGGCATGTTTCCTAAGAGTTAAGATATAGTTTTGACAGTGACATCACAATTATGATAATAATAAAGCAATATTGCACTCATGTAAGATGATTTCTTAAAGAAATCCCTGGTGAACACTGAATCCAGTGTAAGTGAAATCTCCTTTAAGAGTACCTTCCCAATGTTCCTTCCCTTGATTTAAAGCCAGTTAAACTCCTTTTGCTTCCTTCTTCCCCTAATCCACTTGTAAGGCTCTCAATTGCTCCATTCATAGCATAGATTATAAAGTCTAATTGTTTCTGAATCCTGCATTACTTTTTAGCTTCATGTTTTCCAACATACCTCTTGACCATTAGTATCCAAAAATACTAACCTCACTTTATAAAATTCAAAAATCAAAGGGACAAAAAAGGTCAAGATCTTTTCTACCTAGGATTTTTATATATGCTTTCTCTTTGTGAGATATTCTTCTGTAAAACCTCACATCTGACACTCCTTCCAGCGTCTACTCAGCCTTTTCACAGAGAGAGAGTTCCTTACTACTAAAATGCATTTCCATTGCTCTCTTTTAATAACTGCTAATTTTTGCTCAATGGCACTTCACAAATCTTATGATGGTTACATGTTTGAATTTCTCTTTTCCCCACTGATCTGTAGGTACTGTGAAGGTAGGCATTATGCCTCTGTTGTTCACCACTGAATTTGTAGAGTCTGATCTAGTGTCTAATCAACTATAGATTCTCGGTAAACTACTGAACTACCAATTGACATAAAATAGAAAGAACTAGGAACATTGAAGCACTCAAACGAAAGGAAAGTTAAAAGTTTGATAAGCAATTATAGTGATTAATAAAGAGACAAAATGTAATATACTGAATATGTTTTCAGTGACAGGAAGTTTTTGATATAGTAAATGTAGGGATGTGATTACATGCTTTCAAGGATGTAACTACTGAAGTCATGCTCAAAATTATAAGGACAAAGTGTAAAACTCTTTTCTAGCATCCATTGATATTAGCACATCTATCACCGTAGAGATATGAGAATCTTTTGCAGTTAACAGAGACAGTAAGCAGAAATGTAGAGATAAGCTAGTGCTGGTGTAAGAATCTACATTAGGTAAAGGAGTTTATCTATAAAGAAGAGACAGAGAAACAAAGAGAGAGAATAAGAGTGAGGGAAACAAAGAGGGAGAGATGACTTCCCAGTTTCACTCCTACTGTGAGCACAGAATATCTGATGGGACTGGTGATGAAACTGTCTTCATCTGGTAGCAGAGCCCAGACTTTGCTTTAGACCTGCATATCTAGATTCTTGCTCTTAACCATTTTCTGCCATTGTGCCATTTGATCTATATGTAGTACCTGAGTCTTATATTTAGTCTTTGTTGTTATTCAGGCTCTCAGTTGTGTTTGACTCTTTGTTATCCCATGGACTGAAGCACACCAGGCTTTCCTGTTCTTTGCCCTCTCCTGGAGCTTGCTCAAACTCATGGCCCTTGAGTCAGTGATGCCATACAACAGTCTCATCCGGTGTTGTCCCCTTCTCCTCCTGCTTTCAATCTTTCCCAGCATCAGGGTCTTTACTAATGACTTGGCTCTTTGTATAAGGTGCCCGCAATATTGGAGCTTCAGCTTCATAATCAGTCTTTCTAATGAATATTCAGGACTGATTTCCTTTAGGATGGACTGGATGGATCTTCTTGCAGTCCAAGAGTCTCTCAACAGTCTTCTCCAACACCACAGTCCAAAAGCATCAATTCTTCAGTGCTCAGCCTTCTTTATTGTCCAACTCTCACATCTATACATGACTACTTAAAAAACCGTAGCTTTAACTAGATGGACCTTTGTAGGAATAGTAATGTCTCTGCTTTGCAATATGCTGTCTAGGCTGGTCATAGTTTTTTCCAAGGAGTAAATGTGTTTTAATTTCATGGCTGCAGTCACCATCTTCAGTGTTCTTGGAGACCAAGAAGATAAAATCTGTCATTGTTTCCATTGTTTCCCTATCTATTTGCCATGGAGTGATGGGACTGGATGCCATGGTCTTTGTTTTTTGAATGTTGACTTTTAAGCCAATTTCTTTACTCTCCTCTTTCACTTTCATCAAGAGGCTCTTTAGTTCCTCTTCACTTTTTCCATAAGGGTGATGTCATCTGCATATATGAGCTTATTGATATTTTTCCCTAAAGTCTTGATTTCAGATTGTGTTTCTTCTATCCTGGCATTTTTCATGATGTACTCTGCATATAAATTAAATAAGCAGGGTGACAATATACAGCATTGACAAACTCCTTTCCCAATTTTGAACCTGTCCATTGTTTCATGTTCAGTTCTAACTGTTGCTTCTTGACACACATACAGGTTTCAGAGGAGGCAGGTAAGGTGGTTTAATATTCCCATCGCTAAGAATTTTCCACATTTTGCTATGATCCACACAGTCAAAGGCTTTAGTGTAGTCAATATTTAGTCTTAATTGAAAGAAATTGGTATGGGCAGGTGTGAGTAATATTATTCCACTTTTATTTATAAAATTGAAGCTCCTATTTATTAAACAAGTCAATGGCTTACATTCATGAAGAAAAAGTTACAAAGAACTGCATGATTGAAAATTGTGAAATTTTATGTCTTTTATTTGGCAGCATAATCACATACTTTCTGGATGTTTGTCCAAATGGTGTAAAAAAATAGCATATGGTGGATATTACTACAACCTGTCTTAAGAATTGACAAATGGCAAGATTAAAGGAAATTCCAGGGCAATATTGAAGTTTAGTCTGCTTAGACTTTTGATTATCTTAATTTGTTGTCATTTGGATAGTATGTATGCAGTTATATCTAGTCCAGATGAGTCTGCCTTCCAGTCCTTTTTCCTGTTTAAAGACAGATTGTTTTACAAAACAGCCAAACCCAAACACATATCATCAATCCACATATCAAGTTCTCATTTTACTGAATGAATTAGCTTCCTGGATTCTAAATGCTTAAATTATAGAAGTGCTTATAGTTCTGACTTTCAAAAATACCGGAATGGGCATGCCTGCTGATCATGGATTTTATTTAGTAATAGAAACAAGTGAATACAATTTCTCTTGGAGGACTAGTTTAATGATATTTATAAACATATATTTCTTAAAAAAAAAAAAAACCCTCTGATTGATTCTTCTACATAAAAAAATAGAAAATGATTCAATATTATAAAATAATATTTTTATAAGCCTTCTGTGTTCTGTAATTCTGTTTTCTCATCTTTCTGTCACTATGAGAATATTTGCATGAAAATAGTTTCTCTGCTGCTAAGAGTTCATCTGTTCCTGCTGCTTATTTCTCACCTGAAGTCACAATTCTCTGAATGTACATCATAATCATCTCTACATAAGCCAATTTCAGTGCCACAAACAAAGGATTATGCCTTCAACTGAGAAATAAACAGCAGGAGCAGAATAAATCTAAAAACCAAATATCCAATTTTATGGAAATATCCCAATTAATAAAAATTCAATTGAAAAATATTCTAAGTTATATATCAGCAGAATTGCCTTTCAATTGAAGTTTTTCAGTTTTTCATGATGTTTCAGTATGCTTTGTATTCAAGTTAGTTAAATCTGGTTTATTCACTGCTAGTTATGCCAGATGTCTTTTTATCCTTCTGTTTATGTTTAGCAGTCTGTCCCAGTTCTATCATTTTTAATTATCTACAGCCTTTGTGCTAAGACTCATATAGAAGTAGTAACTCCTTCTTGGAATCCATTGATAACCATTGAATAAAAAAGAAGACAGCAGATGGGCATGAGCTACTTTGTGGACTCACATGGAGACTTGAGAGAACCTTAAATATCTGTCTATTAGAAAGTGTATTCCATATTTACCTGTAATTCCACTTGCCATTGTCCCAGATGGCACAGAAGTAAATAATCTGCCTGCCAATTCAAGAGATGCAGGAGACACGGGTTTGAGCCGTGGGCCATGAAGGTCCCCTGAAGTAGGAAATGGCAACTCACTC
>SJYW01054425.1:413200-432806 GCA_006410735.1 Raphicerus campestris | reverse complement strand
AAGGAGAAAAGGAAAGATATAGGCATCTGAGTGCAGAATTCCAAAGGATAACAAGAAGAGATAAGAAAGCCTTCTTCAGCGATCAATGCAAAGAAATAGAGGAAAACAACAGAATGGGAAAGACGAGAGATCTCTTCAAGAAAATTAGAGATACCAAGGGAACATTTTATGCAAAGATGGGCTCAATAAAGGACAGAAATGGTATGGACCTAACAGAAGCAGAAGACATTAAGAAGACGTGGCAAGAATACACGGAAAAACTGTACAAAAAAGATCTTCATGACCCAGATAATCATAATAATGTGATCTTTAAAGTATAGAAAATAGAAAATGGTCTATAGTAGGTACTAAACAGAACTTGGACCTGCTTGCCTACTGCATGCAAAGTCAATCTAATGACACAAATGGTAGTGAGAAAAAGTACAGTGTTTATTGAAGAAAACCAAGTAAAAATAACAGGAAGCTCATGCTTAAAAGACCAGCGCTCCCTGATGACTTTCAGGGAAAAGATTTTAGAAGCAACATTTAGGGTGAGTGTTGAAGCTTATAGAGCTTCCCTGGTGGCTCAAATGATAAAACATCTGCCTACAATGTTGGAGACCTGGGTTCAATTCCTGGGTTGGTAAGATCTCCTAGAGAAGGAAATAGCAACCCACTCCAGTATTCTTGCCTGGAAAAATCCCATGGATGGAGCAACCTTGTTGGCTACAGTCCGTGGGATCACAAAGAATCAAAGACTACTGAGCGACTTCACTTTACTTTACTTGAAGCTTATGGAATTTTTCTGATTGGTTGATAGTGAAGTAACAGGATGATGTTTCAGAAATCTTACTCATTAATTCTTGGTTTCAAGCAGTCTAGAGTCACATGCTTGTGGTCAGCATGTAGTCATCACCCTCTACCTGGGGGTGAATGGGTCTTAGTGTTTGCAGAATAACTCAAAGATTGTTATGTATATCCCTTGAGGAGGAACTAGGATTATTTTTATCGCTGAATTATTGTTTAAGCTATCTTGCTTAACAGCTTTTCCTTTGTTTCTGCCTTTCATCACTTCTCTGGTTAATAACTCCTTGAATCTGCTCTTTGGAAGTCAGGGAACTCCTAGAAGATGAAAACCTTTTCTACAAAAAATAAATGGGAGGACAGAGAAAAGTTTTTGTACCTAAGAGGACTCCATAGGTTCCTGTTCAGTCTCAATCCTCCCTTTTGTCACCTCAGTCCTGTAGGGAACAAGGGCAGGACAGGAAAGGGAATAACGTTTCACATGGAGAGGTTATCCATAGATACAAGGGGACTCAGTTTTGGGGGATGCAGCTTCAGTCTGTATATTTTAATGGCCTCAAATTAAACAGTTTTAAAGTTTAAACAACTTAGTAGTGTTAGTCACTCAGTCATATCCGAATCTTAGCAATCTCATGGACTATAACATGCCAGGCTCCTCTGTCCATGGGCTTTCCAAGGCAAGAATACTGGAGTGGGTTGCCGTTTCCTTTTCCATGGAATCTTCCCACACAGGGATTGAACCCAGGTCTCCTGCACTGCAGGCAGATTCTTTACCAACTGAGCTACAGGGAAGACCAAAGTTTAAACAATTTAGGTAAAATAATAAGAGTTAGTGAAATAATAAAAAGTGTCAATTAAAAAGATACACAACCTGAGAGTTGCAAGTTAAGTTTTATTTAGGACAAAATGAGAACTGCATCCTGGGAGACAGCATCTTAGATAGCTCTGAGAGACTGCTCCAAACAGGTAGTAGGGGAAGATCAAGATAAAAGATTTTGGTGAAGGGCGAGTTCAGTGCAATCAAGCAGCTATTTTACAAAAGGTTTTCTACTAGTCACAAGGAGTTGATGTCACCATAAAAGGATTTAATGCTTTTCTAGGTATGAGGACATTTAAGGAGCAAACTCCAGGAAACAGTAAAAGACAGAGAAGCCTGACACACTACAATCCATGGAGGTGGCAAAGAGTTGGACACAACTTATTGACTGAACAAATACAAGGTTTGGGGTCATGCAATCAGTTCCTTTAAAATGCCTATCTAAAGACCTGTTCCACCAGTTTTCCCTGGAGCTCAAAGTGCCTCATTCTCCACCCCAGCTCCCCTTCAGGGTGTGTCGAAGGTCAATAGCTGCAGCAGCACAGGATTCAGTCTCCTTAGAGGCAGATGGCAAAAGCCCGTGGCAAGTGCCAATTTGTAGCTGACAAAAGGAATAATTAAATTTAGCAAAATGTATATCACAAACACCAAAAAAGTTTTGGTAGTTTTTTTTTTTTCTAAGATAAAAGATACTGAACACTATCAGTAAGTGCTTTACAAGGAGAAAGACAAAGTAATTTAGAGCCTATTACATTCCTCAAAACTTATACATATTGTCACATTTCTTCCTCATCATTGGAAACTGATGGGCCAAAGTATTCCATATTTCTTTTTGTTTAATAAATATTTATTGAGCACCAACTTTTGAAAGTATTGTTTCCAGAATTAAGATATATGGTGCAAAACTAGCAATTTTAAAAACCACTTGAATTCTTACAAAACATGGCATAATAAGAAAAGCAAGTTTACAAATAATGAATTATATATTTGTTTAGGAAATTAAAATATTTTCTAAGGCAAAGTTTATAGCAACTACTAGTGTAAAAGCTGAAATGTAAATGTTTATTTTCCACTGTAATGATCAAAGATTTTTTCCAACTCTATCACGTGACTGAGGTATTAAAATTAAATTCCTTTCTATGCAAGAAGTTCCTATCTTAAATGATCCCTTAAATTTCCTAAGTACTCACAAAAGAGAGGATACTGACTAAAATTCCCTTAGGCAGGTAACTAGAAACCTTTATATCAGGCCATGGAATAGTGAGATGAAATTTCAAGAGGTCTTCTAAGTAATGTGATTATAGAACTTATCATCCAGTATAGTATGTAAGAGTGGAAGCAAGACTATTAATAATTACCCCTAGTAAACAGGAAAGAACTACCCAGCTGTTTCAGGTAAACGATAACTAACAGTCACAGTGTTGATCATTGAGGGCAAGATCCTGCTGACTTCTAATCAAATCTGGAACAAGCTCTTTTCAATATTGCAACTTCAAAGAACTCACANTTTCCCCATCTATTTCCCATGAAGTGATGAGACCAGATGCCATGATCTTAGTTTTCTGAATGTTGAGCTTTAAGCCAACTTTTTCATCCTCTTCTTTCAGTTGAGTCTAGCCTTTAGTAAACCTTCCTTTGCTCTACTAATCCAGCTGCTTCCATATTAAAAGTTACCTGTTATACAATCCTATAGTTTTGAGCCCATTAACCCACCCTTGTGTTGTAAATATGTCTTTTGGTTCATATGTAAGACAAAAGTCATATGTAGAATGCCACTGTGATCAGGAATTCTGAATGCCATTGAGAAAAGACATTAGTAAAGTCACTGTGGACAGATACTATATCCTAATATCCAGGTTACATGTTGATTCTATTAAGAATAAATCAACTTTCTTCATAAGTAAAAAAGTATGAAATTTTAACTGAGTACCATTAGTGCCTGGCTGGTCTCTCCAAAATATAATGTTTTCATAAAGTCAAGCTTAACATCAGTTTCTCCTACCAGCATATTGACAATATCAAGAGCTGTGGTGAGATATCCTGTGCCATTGATGACAATCATGGCCTTGTCTTTGTCACCATTTCCGCTCTGCGTTATGGGTCCATGCCCACTACAGAGTAAGTTGAAGAGAGAAATTGACAACACCCCCAGGTTGAATCATCCTGCCCATTTGGTTTCTGAGAGCCTCTTCTGCATTGGATGATCCCTGATTGGCATTATAGGAGAAACATAGAGATCCACATATGTCCAGTTTCATAATTCTTGCCCAAGTTCCTGACCTCAGATGAACCAGCCAAGTTATTCCTCATCTCTCTGGCATCATACCATCATTAGCTTTCTTCTCCCTTCATGTTATGTGAACAAATGTTCTACTAGCAGATCTGGTGATTGGAAGTATGTACCTTCAGCTCTGTTTTCATGATAAATTTATGTAGAAACAGGGAAGGTAGCAAATATTTCTGTCCAGCTTACTTCCACATTTCATATGAATCTCTTCATAAAGAGTCATATCATTTCTTCTTACGTTGGTTGATTGTTGGGAACTTGCCATGAAGCTGTATGTGTGGTATTGTTGCAAAAGACATTGGTGATACAAGAACTATGAATGTGAGCAATTTATGCTTATGAGACAACTGATTTTTTGTGTCTTGTACCCCTGATCAGGCTAGTTTCTGCTTGTACTACTACCATTATGCAACACATTTCTGCTGTGACTGCCTAACATTATGCATTGGGGAATTGAATAACACATAGCTCCTGATGGCTAGCTATGGCCACCTAGTCAATCAGTGTATTATTATCAAAGGCTTGTTCTCTACATGGATATNCACATTTCTGCTGTGACTGCCTAACATTATGCATTGGGGAATTGAATAACACATAGCTCCTGATGGCTAGCTATGGCCACCTAGTCAATCAGTGTATTATTATCAAAGGCTTGTTCTCTACATGGATATCAATTGCTCTTTGTAGAAAAGAACTCTCTTCTGAGGATATCACCTTGTTTCAGAACCCCAGGGGTCTATTCAGTGGCATGCCTAACTCCACAGGCCATCTTTATTCACCATGGATACAGCTAGCAAGAGTGAATCTACTGAATCATTTTTTTTGTATAATTTTATTTGCATATTTTTTGGCTGTGCTGGTCTTCATTGCAGCACAGGCTTTTCTCTAGCTGTGGCGAGTTGGGGCTACTCTCTACCTTTGGTGCGCAAGCTTCTCCTTGTGGTGGCTTTTCTTGTTGCAGAGCATGGACTCTAGGGCTTGTGGGCTACAATAGGTGTGGCTCTTAGGCTGTAAAGCACAGACTCAATAGTTGCGGTGCCCAGGCTTAGTTACTCCACGGCATGTGGGATCTTCCCAGATAAGGAGTCAAACCCATGTCTCCTGCATTGGCNGAGTTGGGGCTACTCTCTACCTTTGGTGCGCAAGCTTCTCCTTGTGGTGGCTTTTCTTGTTGCAGAGCATGGACTCTAGGGTTTGTGGGCTACAGTAGGTGTGGCTCTCAGGCTCTAAAGCACAGACTCAATAGTTGCGGTGCCCAGGCTTAGTTACTCCATGGCATGTGGGATCTTTCCAGATAAGGAGTCAAACCCATGTCTCCTGCATTGGCAGGTGGATTCTTTATTCACTGAGGCACCAGGGGAGCCCTGATTCTTAAGTCCCAAATAAGAGAGTAGCTTCCCTGCAGCCAGAACATTCTTAAGAGTTGTTTTGTATTGGGTCTCACTTGAAACTGGACAACTGTTGAAGTCACTGAATAAACGATGTAGAAGAGTATAATAAAATTCCAAGGACTGTGCTTTCTTAGTGACAGGAGATGTGAGGTGTAGGCACTCATCTTGTACCTTAAAGAGAGTAAGGTAGTCTGTTCTAAACCAATAAATTCCAAAAAATTTTACAGGCCTTTCTCTCTTTTTTTTCCTGCATTTTTTTTTCCTTATGCCTCCTGTCCTACCTGTACCTTTCTATGAAGTTTACTGAATTTGCCACTTTCTGCTCAACTCCAGTTGGTATTATTCATTAATATAAAATGGGTCACCATAATGTTCTGCTGGATGACAAGATGTTCAGGACCATATAATTACAGATAGTAGAAGAGTTAACATAGACATTTATTATACTACTTTCCTCACTGGATAACTACACACTGCTTTCAATCACCTCTAGTAATGAGGATTGAGAAGAAAGTTTTCCATGTATCAATTGTCTTATGCCAAGTGCCAAAGTTTGTATAGATCTGTTTTAATAACAATACTGTATTCAACAAAATAACTACAATTGGGGCCACTATCTGAATATGTTTACACATTACTCACTATGATTCATTTCTCTGGCTTTCCTTTCAATCATTTTCTCATTGAATGTGCCAGATGAGAAAACTGAATCATGTTTTTGTGATTAATTGATTAATTGTGTTGATTGCCATCATGAATGTTATAATTTGTGTTACTGCTGAGAATCCTTGCATGCTTTCAGGGTTTCTATAGCACTTAAATTTTACTGTGAAGGAGAAATTCTGGTTATTATTGCCCACTCCCACACCAAGCAAGTGTAAAAGCCTCTTGCCCTCTCAATCCCTTGCCTTTGAACACAAGTAAATATATGTGAAAGCTTTCATAACTGTGATGTCATGCATGTCAGGAATTTTTAAATCCACAGTTAACACAAGCTTCACAGAAAAATCTGCCTGGATGTCGAGTGCAAAACATTTTCCCATTCATAGCAGAATCTCAGTGACCCATCACTAAAAACTGTGTACTGACTTACTTTGTCTTACAGAGAACCTTTTTTCACAAGTGGAGGAGATAGGACCTGAAAGGGCAAGAATGTGTCAAAAGACTTTTACAATTCTATAAATTTGAAAACACATTTGAAGCCAGGATTTTCTTACTCTACTGCACAGAACCTATAGCATCTCAGACACCCTCTCTGAGGTCATGGAGGAGAGTGCCAGTGACAGGAGTATGTAGGGCTCTCAAAAGTCTGATCATGTTTTGAATGGAACAGGTTCAGTATATCTGCTTTGAACATCAGATATTCTTAGATTTCACATAAAAGAAAGGGTAGTTTTTATTTTCTTTAAGTTGCAAAATCAATTTTATATTGGGGTATAGCTGATCAACAATGTTGCAGTTTTAGGTGAAGAGTAAAGGTGCTCAGCCATATATATACATATATATATTCTCCTGAAAACAAGATAACCACAATGGTGTGATCACTCATCTAGAGCCAGATACCCTGGAATGCAAAGTCAAGTGGGCCTTAGGAAGCATCACTATGAACAAAGCTAGTGGAGGTGATGAAATTTCAGTTGAGCTATTTCAAATCCTAAAGATGATGCTGTGAAAGTGCTGCCCTCAATATGCCAGCAAATTTGGAAAACTCAGAAGTGGCCACAGGATTGGAAAAGGTCAGCGTTCATTCCAGTCCTTAAGAAATGCAATGCCAAAGAATGCTCAAACTACCACACAATTGCACTCATCTCAGAGACTAGTAAAATAATGCTGAAAATTCTCCAAGCCAGGTTTCTGCAGTACATGAACCATGAAGTTCCAGATGTTCAAGCTGGATTTAGAAAATGAAGAGGAACCAGAGATCAAATTGACAGCATCCATCGGATCATAGAAAAAGCAAGAGAGTTCCAGAAAAACATCTACTTCTGCTTTATTGACTATGTCAAAGCCTTTGACTGTGTCGATCACAACAAACTGTGGACAGTTCTTCAAGAGATGGGAATACCAGACCACCTGACCTGCCTCTTGAGAAATCTGAATGCAGGCCAGGAAGCAACAGCTAGAACTGGACATGGAATGATAGACTGGTTCCAAATTGAGAAAGGAGTACATCAAGGCTATATATTGTCACCCTGTTCTTTTAACTTATATGCAGAGTAGATCATGTGAAATGTTAGACTAGATGAAGCACAAGCTAGAATCAAGATTACTTGGAGAAATATCAATAACCTCATATATACAGAGGACACCACCCTTATGGCAGAAAGCCAAGAAGAACTAAAGAGCCTCTTGATGAAAGTGAAAGAGGAGAGTGAAAAAGCTGGCTTAAAATTCAACATTCAAAAAATGAAGATCAAGGAATCTAGTCCCATCTCTTCATGAAAAATAGATGGGGAAACAATGGAAACAGTATCAGACTTTATTTTTGGGGGATCCAAAATCATTGCAGATGGTGATTGCAGCCATGAAATTTAAAAATGCTCGCTTCTTGGAAGAAAAGCTATGATAAACCTAGACATCATACTGAAATTCAGATACCTTATTTTGCTGACAAATGTTGGTCTAGTCAAAGCTATGCTTTTTCTAGTAGTCACATATGGATGTGAGAGTTGGCTATAAAAAATGCTGAGTACCAAAGAATTGATGCTTTTGAACTGTGCTGTTGAAGAAGAATCTTGAGAGTCCCTTGGACAGCAAGGAGATCCAACCAGTCAATCCAAAAGGAAATTAGTACTGAATATTCATTGGAATGTCTTATGCTGAAGTTGAAACTCCAATACTTTGGCCACCTGATGCAAAGAACTGACTCAGTAACGACCCTGATGCTGAGAAAGATTGAAGGCAGGAAAAGGAGATAAGAGAGGATGAGATGGTTGAATAGCATCACCAACTCGATGGACATGAGTTTGAGAAAAGTCCAGGAGTTGGTAATGGACAGGGAAGCCTGGTGTGCTACAGTCCATGGGGTCACAAAGAGTTGGACATGAGTGAGCAGCTGAACTGAACTGATTTTCCTCCAAGCCACCCTCCCATCCAGGCCAGTACATAACATTGGGCAGTTTCATGTGCTACACAATAGATCTCTGTTGGTTATCCATTTTAAATTATAGCAGTGTGTTCATGACCTTCCTGAAGTCCCTTACTATCCCTTCCCCTCCAGCAACTATAAGTTCTTTTTCTAAGTCCTTAAATCTCTTTCGTTTTGTAAGTAAGTTCATTTGTATCATTTATTTTTAGTTTCCACATACAAGGGATATCATATAATATGTCTCCTTATGTTTCTGGCTTACTTCACTGAGTATGAAGAAACTGTGATTTTTAAAGTACTGATCTGATCCAACTTTTAATGTTTACTTTGGACAATGATGAAATGCGAAAGTGGAAGTGTTTATTGCTCAGTCATGTCCCACTCTTTGCAAGTCCACGGACTATAGCCCAACAGGCACCTTTGTCCATGGAATTCTCCATTCATGAATACTGGAGTGGATTGCCATTCCCTTCTCTAGGGGATCTTCCCAATCCAGAATTGAACCCAGATCTCCTGTACTGCACGCAGATTTTTACCATCTGAACCAACAATAATACATGCATTCTAATCTAACTTTCAAAGCTTATATATCACAAAACTAATACATTCAATATTATCACATTTTAAATATTTCCTTAAAAATTATAGTGCCTTCTGCTACTTCTTTATCTACATGTTGTGGGGGGGAACAAAACCTAACCAGTTAAACCAACAGTCCCAGTTTCCTGGGATATAGTTGATATTTCCTGTGTTTCAGGCAATATCATATTGGTAAAGTAAAATTTCTAATTATATGCTTTCTATATTTTAGTATATATCATAGCTTATTTTTTTCTCTGATCATTTGAAAATATACTGGATCAAGTTTTACAATATATGAAATATCTTTTCTGTTTTTCCAATAAAATAAATACTAAAGCTTTAACGTTTTTCAAGGAGTTAGTTATAAACTACAAATACAGTCAGATACATGTTTCACTCTCATCTATTTACCTAACACAAAACTTGTTTTGGATAGGAAGACTGGACTGAAGTAAGCCATGGAAATAATGATTGTGTTTGTATGCTTGTTCATATACATCACATATTTCTGCAACTCAGTGAGATATTCTCTTGTCAAAGATAGCATAACGGTCTCTATAAAAATAAGCAAAATGTGAATGATGTTGAATGAAAATTTGTAATACTGACAAATCAGTTTCAAATGATATGTCACTGAATTAACAGTGGGACAAGAGAGAAAGTATCTAAATTAGACAGAAAGTGAAGCAAGTATCCAACTCCAAAGCTAGGATAAAAATAAGCAGATTTGAAAGCTCTGCAGAAACAAAATTGAAATGGGCAGAAGAACAAATGGAACCTGACATTATGACTTTGTATGGCCTAGATGTCTGTGACTGGAAATATCAAAAGATATATATAAAGGCTGAGTGAAAAATAAAATGGCTAAGTTTGGAATTGCTGGAAAGAAAATAATTTTAAAATGAAACAGTCAACATGGTTGAGTGTCCTGGTGATTTGCCATTGTCTTTTAAAATCTGCTCCTGGTAGACATATTGAGAGGAAAAGTAACTGAGATAAAAATCACATGTCACTTAAAATTTCAATTTTAACTTTGTGACAAATAGCTTAGCTATCTAACCTTGAGTAAATCACCTAACTTTTCTGATCTTAGCATCCTTTTCACAACCTATGATAAACTATTGGGCAAAATGGTGCATCTGTTCTGTATCTATTTGTCATCACTTAAAATAATCACGGAGAAGGCAATGGTGCACGACTCTAGTACTCTCGCCTGGAGAATTCCATGGACGGAGGAGCCTGGTAGGCTGCAGTCCATGGGGCAGCTGAGAGTTAGACACGACTGAGTGACTTCACTTTCACTTTTCACTTCCATGCATTGGAGAAGGAAATGGCAACCCACTCCACTGTTCTTGCCTGGAGAATTTCAGGGACAGTGGAGCCTGGTGGGCTGCCGTCTGTGGGGTCGCACAGAGTTGGACACGACTGAAGTGACTTAGCAGCAGCAGCAGCAGCAGCAAAATAATTAATATTTTAAGGAATCTAGGAAATGCTTTTCCTAGGTTCCATTCTAGCTCCACCATTTACTGCTGCTGCTGCTAAGTTGTTTCAATCTTGTCCGATTCTGTGCAACCCCATAGACGGCAGCCCACCAGGCGCCTCTGTCCACAGGATTCTCCAGGCAAGAATACTGGAGTGGGTTGCCATTTTCTTCTCCACCACCATTTGCTAAGAGTATCGTAATTTTTCTTTACCTCTGTGTCTTTGTGTGTCAACTGTGGTTAATAAGAGTATGTACTTCACATGGTCACTATGAAGCAAAAAATGAAATAATGCATAAAAAGCATTTTACATAAAGTCTATCGGAAAAGCATTCACTATACATCAGTAAAGGTTGATTTACAAAGTTTATGTAACTTAAGCTTTAGGATCTTTATTTGCTAGGATTCCTTCCAATATCCTATACCTGATTTTTGGTTAAAATGTATTATATTAAAGGTATACCTCAAATATTCAATAAGGCTCAAAACTAAAAAGTAGCAATTATTCCTTTACAATGCATATTTTAAAACTAACATCTAAAACATCTATTCAGTTAGTTATTTACAAAATAATAGAAATCTAAAAAAGCTTGGTATAGCTAAAAATGTGAATGTGAATGTGTTAGTTGCTCAATCACATCCAACTTCTGAGATCACATGGATTATAACCCACTACGCTCCTTTGTCCATGGAATTCTCTAGGCAAGCATACTGGGGAGTGGGTCACCATTTCCTTCTCCAGGGAATCTTCCCAACTCAGAGACTGAACTCGGGTCTCCCACATTGCAGGCAGGCTCTTTACTGTCTGAACCACTAGGGTAGCTAAAAAGTAATTAAATGTGTTGTCTAAATTAGAATTAACATAGAGTATATGGTTTGTAAAATTGTCATGTCATGAAACTGACACTGATTTCAAGAAACTCAAGTCCTTTAAAGGAACTTGAGTTGACAAAGACATCTAGGCAGCATAGCAACATGAGAGTCCATTTCTGTTTTCAAACACTAGATTGCGGTTACCAATGAGAAAATAGAAAACTAGGAAGGAAAGAATCTTATCTCTTCTGTGGGGGAAAAAAGTAAAGTTCTTCTAATGAGCTACATTTCTGAAGAAAAAGGAAAAATTTTATTTCATCCTTGAGTTTGAGACTAACAATTCTGACCATCTCTTACTCCTGAATTACAGGGAGTTTGGTGTGATAAAAAATAAAAGTAAGCTCCTTATGCTCTTAACTTCCTGCTTTTCTCCCACCTGAAACCTTCCTAGAATAGAATTCAGAAACTTTAATTATCTGGGGAAATTAAACACTATATTGCTCAGATAAGGAAACCCAATGGAGGATACAGAGTGAAAGGCAAATCTAGGAGGCACCTCAGTAAAGCAGAATGGCCAGAGTGCAGATTGTCATAGGAAAGGTTCTGATTTCATCCTCCCTACTTCCTAGAGATATGACCATGAAAAGTATTTAACCTTCCTGAGCCTCAGGGTTATTTATTTTTTTAACTTATCAAAAACTGATGTTTTCTACTCTACGAATTTCAGAGAATTTACCATCAGTATCAGCTTTTATTATGAGAGTCTCTACAAATAAAAGATTAAATAGTTACCATAGAATAGTTTAAAGCTTACTTCTTAATAATAGTACTGACAGAATTTATTTAATATGTTATTAAATAAAAACCCTTCCACTTATAGATACTCACTGTAGTATAATTTGAAGTCTAGATATATTTGATAATTTCATAAAATGAGTTCATTGTACATGTATTGACTGAATTATTTAATTGGTAGTGGCTCTGCCATTAATTATGTGATCTTGGGGAAGTTACTCTTCTTTCCAATTCTTTATCTGTAAAAGTAGATTAATCACAGTGGTAGATATGAAGAATAGATTTCTAAGTTTTAGAAATCTCTGGTAAATGGTAAATACATTATAAAATTGTATGATATTATTATACTCTACTATAATACCAAGTGTTCTGTTTAATATACAAACAAAATTTTACCAGTAAAGGAAATGAAAAAACACACGAATATCTACAATTTCAATATCCAACAAATTGGAATTTTCCAATTTTTCATGCTTTTCCAGTTCTTGACTATATCCTGGGGAATTTTTATAGTATGACAACTGCAAGTTTTTTAGTTGTTAAATAACATCATTAGATTATAAGCATTTTCCGTATTTCCTCCTAATATTCATGTCTAGGTTTAAGAGATGTGACATTTCTCTCAGTATAATACTATTAAATTATTTCATCAGTTAATTATAGCTTGAAATTCAATTTTTATATGTAATGAGATAACCATACTGTGAGAGACAAAAAAAAAAAAAAANAGCACGCCAGGCCTCCCTGTTCTTTGCCATCTCTCAGAGTTCACTCAGACTCACTTCCATAGAGTCAGTGATGCCATCCAGCCATCTCATCCTCAGTCATCCCCTTCTCCTCCTGCCCCCAATCCCTCCCAGCATCAGAGTCTTTTCCAATGAGTCAGCTCTTCACATGAGGTAGCCAAGTTACTACAGGGTGACTGAAATTTAACAATATGATGATCAAAGCACAGGGTGTATGTCAGCTATTTCTGATCATCCTTTTTTATTAGAATGGGTTTTGAAACAAACACAACATCCTGAAAACCACTTGTTAAAAAGCATGAGGTATTCATTTAATCCTTTCTTAAGCCTTTCAATAATAGATAGTGAGTATCTATTGTGGTAACTATATTGTACAATGTTGATAAAATAAAGATATGAAGAAGTCAGAGATTATTGCTAATGAACTACATGAGTGAGGGAAAAGTTGGGATTATTTATATAATAATTCAATATTGAATGCAGTATAATGGAGGCCAGAAGAGATATTCCTGAAGAAATATTTGATGATATCTAGTGTATAATGAGAAATTAACTGGAGAAAGAAGGTGGGAGAGAGATTTTCTTTGGCACTTAGAAGGATAGACTATACATTTAATAAAAATGGAAACAGCCATTGTGGATGGAAGATAGAGAGCAAAAGGGATTATGGAGTTTAAGTTCAGCTGAAAATGACTACAGTGAAATAGTGATTGGATTCCAAAGGACTTGGTAATAATTAACTGAGGGCTAAAAGCCAAGAATCACTTCTAGGTACAGTGGAAAGTGTATTGGTCTTAGATTCAAATAGACATTGTTCTATGATCTTCCAGCTCTTTTACCCTAGAAAAATGTGCTCCTAGAGCCTCAATTTTCTCATTGCCATGATGGTGATGATAACATTTACTTTATATGACTACTATTAACATGACAGAAAATGTCTTATGTGTCCAATCCATTGCAGATTATTTTAATTTGAGATCTCAAAAATACAAACATCAAAGTGGGATATGACTTGCAAGAAATGTATGGAGGAAAACATTGGTGAAGGATAAAGAGGAGTGAGATAATAGAAAGAGGCTACAAACTGTGATAATGTCTAACACATATGCAGGAAGCGGGGGGAAGGAATTGAGTAGAAAGAATCTCATACTACAGTGCATTTCTAGGAAACATTCAGCCAGGTTGATGATGGTCCTGGAGTCAAAATTTTCCCATAAAGAATCCATAACTTGCAGGAATAGACTTGTATTTGCATTTCCACAGTACTCAGTCAGTATGTGGGAGTAGGCTATGAGAGCTATAGTCTTAGCAAAAACATGGCGGTGAATCCAGAGAGGAAGGTGTTTGGACATCAGTCAAGCATGCTATCAGCAAGAGGTCTGATTTACATATTTTTTATGGCTGCCACTACTCACTCCTTGCATCATGTAGATCATATATACTTTCCACAAGNGTGGTGAATCTAGAGAGGAAGGTGTTTGGACATCAGTCAAGCATGCTATCAGCAAGAGGTCTGATTTACATATTTTTTATGGCTGCCACTACTCACTCCTTGCATCATGTAGATCATATATACTTTCCACAAGTTTAGGGAACTGCTTCTATCCCATGAGTTTTTCTTTTTGAAGGAGAAGCCTTGAAGAAGATCTGTAGGATCTTGTATTTTGTANGCGGTGAATCCAGAAAGGAAGGTGTTTGGACATCAGTCAAGCATGCTATCAAGAGGTCTGATTTACATATTTTTTGTGGCTGCCACTACTCACTCCTTGCATCATGTAGATCATATATACTTTCCACAAGTTTAGGGAACTGCTTCTATCCCACGAGTTTTTCTTTTTGAAGGAGAAGCCTTGAAGAAGATCTGTAGGATCTTGTATTTTGTAGGGAGTACAAAATACTCCCCTCTGCTAAAGTTGGCTGCAAGGCTCCAAAGTGAATGTGAAAAAAGCCTCAGCTATCTCCTTTGCAGATCTTGATGGCTTACATGGTACTGTGACTCAATACTGAAGTGTCTGAGCTGTTGGAAATACCTTTTTTGGGGAATTCCTTGGCAATCCAGGGATTAGAGTTCTACAGTCTCACTGCCAAGGGCCTAAGTCTGGTCCCTGAGGGGTCAGAGAACTAGGACCTCACAAGCAGTGGGATGCATCCAAAACAAACAAATAAACAACAATAACAACAACAAAAAAGGTTTTATTCCTGAAAACAAAATGAAGAAAACCTAATGGGAAGTACCTCAAAATTATCTCCTCAAAAATGTATTTTTCAAGCCAGTATTTCTGAACATGTCCTTTCACATTTCCAGTGGGGTGGGGTAAGGAAATATGAGGAGGCACCCATGGGAATTATATGGATTGCATATTAATTCTTTCTTATTTCCATTGTGCAAAATCGTTCACACTTTCTCATTGTGATCAAAGTCCATTACTTTTGTTATGATGATTAACTCTTCTTACTTGCTGGTCCCTGAACACACGTACTCTAAAGTTCTTAGGCTATAGCCATAGAGAGTAGTCCATTGGAGCACTTGATGTGTCTCCTGGTAAGAGTACATTCTTCTGGGGACCAGGACTTTCAGTCCTGTAAATTGTGAGTGCAAGAAGCACACACTTTTCAGTAGGTCATTTTGAGCGATGGTAAATGGAGTCACCTTTTGTTCCACTCATTGGTTGGTGGACCCACATATTTGTCTTGTGGATATCACCATAGGATGGTCTTTAAGTTGATACATAACACTGCATGTTGAAAAGTATCATCCCATTCTTTCAGAAAGTTGTCTGAGTTGGCACTTTAGCTGTACAAGTCCAGTTTTCTAAAAAGTCAACCTTTTCTGGATGGTACAGTACTTTATTCTATTGGTAGACCCCAGGACCCTATGGTCATGAATGCACTCACCTTTCTCAAGATGAAGCATTATCTGATCAGATGCTATGTTCTGTGTACTACATTCCTGTGGATCAGATATCTCATAATACCTCAAATAGTGCTGCTGATTAAGGATATGTTAGCAATAAAGAGAAAGGCATTCAATGTATGAAACAGTTGTCTATCCTCTGTATATGAACTATTGGCCTTTCAGGTATAGAATGTGTGCTATAATAGCTTTATTTTGTGCCACCATGACCACTTTGTCCGTGTGTTCATTGCGTCAGTCCAGATCAAAAAATGGCAATGGCTCACTACTATTTTTTGGTCAAGTCATTTGCTGACTTAACAAAATGCCTCTTACTTTCTGAGTGATTCTTGGTAGCCATCAATGGATGGTGAAATGCTTACTCTTTGTGCCCAGTCCTAACGTCCATAATGCTTCAGTCCCAAATATCCTTGTTGTCAATATTACATGCTTTTTACCTTCAGGCCCTGATATGATGAGTATGCCATTGACCATTACCCAAGAATATGTATCTATATCTTCATCTATATCTATATCATNGATGGTGAAATGCTTACTCTTTGTGCCCAGTCCTAACGTCCATAATGCTTCAGTTCCAAATATCCTTGTTGTCAATATTACATGCTTTTTACCTTCAGGTCCTGATATGATGAGCATGCCATTGACCATTACCCAAGAATATGTATCTATATCTTCATCTATATCTATATCATCTGTAGGCTTCCCTGGTGGCTCAGCTGGTAAAGAATCTACCCGCAGTGTGAGAAACCTGGATTTGATCCCTGGTTTGGGAAGATCCCCTGGAGAATGGAATGGCTACCCACTCCAGTATTCTGGCAGGGAGAATTCCATGAACTCTATAGTCCATGGGGTTGCAAAGAGTCAGACACAACTGAACAACTTTCACTTTTTACTTTCATATCATCTGTATATCTATCATGTCCCTATATTGGACTAATTCCTGTTCTACATAAAGTAAACAAACAATGCAATTCTTGCAGCTCCACCTATTGGGAAAGTTGACATTCTCCATTATTTTTCAAGATTACATTTTTTTTTTTTTTACACCCACAGAGAAGCTAAACTATCTGTAAATCAACTTTGTTCATTCCCCTCTCCTTTGGCTGTTTATAATGGGGTATGATTCATTAAAGTAGTCTATACTTACTCTTCAGATCCTTCCACTTCTACAGAGACTAAAGGGCAAAATAGATGTAGGTATGATAAGTGTTAGTAACTGTGTGTCATTGACATCTTGAATCATGATGTTAAGCTCCATCATATGTCTTTCTCCTTCCAGAATACTTCATGATTTTGGATTTGCTATCTCAGTAAATACAGGTTCAAAAATTTCTCTATGGGCTTTCCTGCTATGATAGGAAAGAACAAAACGTGGAGATTATTACCTTGCAAAGTGTATCAATTCCAATTATTCACTAAAGGCTGGAAGAATATACATTATATGGGCCCCTGGATGCACTGGGCCTAAACACCATGCTTTGTATGTCATGTCAAGGCACCTGCCAATCATGCATCTAATAATACAGTGAATGTAAATTTAAAAATTAAGAATTTTATTAAATGAGTTGTGTGTATCTTAGTTGCAGTTGTGTCCAACTCTTTGCGACCCCATGGCCTGTAGCCCACCAGACTCTTCTGTCCATGGTATTTCCCAGGCAAGAACCTTGGAATGGATTGCCATTCCCTTCTCCAGGAGATCTTCCCAACCCAGGGATGGAACTTGGGTCTCCTGCATTGCAGGCAGATTCTTTACTATCTGAGCCACCATGGGTAGCCCTAGTGGTAAAGAATCTGCCTGCCAATGCAGGGGATGTAAAAGATTTGGGTTCAGTTCCTGATTGGTGAGGATCCCCTGGAGGAGGAAATGGCAACCCACTCTGTTATTCTTGCCTGGAGAATCCCATGAACAGAGGAGCCTAGTGTGCTATGGTCCATGGGGTCACAGAATCAGACACAACTGAAGTGACTTAGCAGGTAAAAAATTATAGGTTCTCAAAATCTGTTGGCTTTTTTCCTCTTTGAGCAGAAATTTAGCTAATATGCAATTCTAACAGGAAGATAATTTGATGTGTGGGTCTTCAGGTGTTATACTCTTTGTCCCTTAGTGTCTGACTATTTTCATTTTCCTACTGTAAAGTCGCCTGGTTAAATGACCATAGGTCCCTTTGAGGGAGACAGAGGGATTCTTGCAGTTGTGTTGCAGGGACTTTTCTTCTAAGGACCCAGAAACTTCTTCAATCAGAATTTTTGACATAAAAATTGGGTCTGGTCTAGGTACTGAACAACAGATCATGTCTTTTCATTGACAGAACTGCCTTCACCCTCCTGATATTCTGTTCTTACTTTTTTTCTGGTTATAGATATTAAGCACCACAGTTGTTGACTGCCTATCTATTTTTTCCCCACTGACATCACGCTCTGTTTTCCAGTTTCATGACTTACCATGTGTCAACCTTCCTTGAATATCCCTCTACCAGGCTGATATTTAAGCTAACACAGATTTTTGGCTTTTGACAACTTAGAACTCTGAATTTTGCCACCTGGTTTCTTTTACTTTACAGCTATATTCATCTCCATCCATATAACCATCGTTCTCTGGCTACTCTCATAACCTCAGGATTAGCTTACATTATCACTTTCGACCTTCTTAATGTTGACAGTACTCCATTAATAAGTGGATTATTGTAGTCCTAATGAACAGATTGTCTTCTAGGATCTCCTGTGAAAAATTATCTTCTGTGAGTCTGGCTTTACATGATAATCTATTAATATCTCACCATTTCTATTACTTTCAGTCCTCTATTTACTTCTCTATACCACTTGCCATGACAACTCAGGGGCATATTCCATTCAGTGTTGATCATATCTTTCTCCACTTCTAAGAGTTACCCCAGCAGTGACTTTTCTCCAGCACCTTATCGGTTGAAGTCTGGTATCCCAAGAAAAAAAGTGTTTTCCAATCAGTGACTTCTTAGGGACCCAGTCTTACAATCTGGTCCAAGTAATCAAGTATATTCTAAACTGGTCACAGGGATACTTTTGACTCAATATTCAGTCCCTGGCAGCTCTTTTGGAATATAATTTCTTCCTTTGCTTATCAGGCCTTAAAAGCCCACAGCTGATTTTTCCTTCAGTTTAACCTTAGCACTTAGGGACTCTAACCTAAGCACTTAGAGCCTCTAACCTAAGTACTTAGAGCATCTTAGCACTCTCCTCACTTGGAAACCAAGAGAGGAGATGGAAACAACTGAGCTGAATACTTATTGACTCTTGGAGACCGTCTTCCCTTGCATCTTCCAGGATGGGGTAATGCTGGAAGAAGTGGGTTAAGCAAGTCTGTGAGCCTGAGGGTTTAAAGATGTCTGTCTTCTAGAAAATCTCATCCCCATATTACTAGGATGCAGGTTTTAACAATAAGGGTTTGACTTCTGACTTTAGCATAATGGGGGCTTCCCTGGTGGCTGAGAGGTTAGTGTCCGCCTGGAACGTGGGAGACCTGGGTTTGATCCTTGGGTTGGGAAGATCCCCTGGAGAAGGAAATGGCAACCCACTCCAGTACTCCTGCCTGGAGAATCCTGTGGAGGGAGGAGCCTGGTAGGCTACAGAACATGGGGTCACAAAGAGTTGGACACGACTGAGCGACTTCATTTTAGCATAATGAGCTACTTGAGCTGGAAATTGTCACACAAGCTCTGTTATTCTATCTGGACCTCAGTCTGCTGCTCAACTGTGTCTAATCATCCATTCTAGGAGAAAGTTGCCTCTTTGTGGGCTTCCCTGGTGGCTCAGAGGTTAAAGCATCTGCAGCCAATGTGAGAGACTCGGGTTCGATTCCTGGGTCGGGAAGATCCCCTGAAGAAGGAAACGGTAACCCACTCCAGTATTCTTGCCTGGAGAATCCCACGGACA
>SJYW01054425.1:391162-404445 GCA_006410735.1 Raphicerus campestris | reverse complement strand
CCTTTTCCAGTCCTGTGGCCACTACTGTGTTTTCCAAATTTGCTGGCATATTGAATGCAGCACTTTCACAGCATCACCTTTCAGGATTTGAAACAGCTCTACTGGAATTCCGTCACCTCTACTAGCTTTTTTCGTAGGGATGCTTTTTAAGGCCCACTTGACTTCACATTCATGTCTGGCTCTAGGTGAGTGATCACACCATCGTGATTAGCTGGGTCATGAAGATCTTTTTTGTATAGTTCTCCTGTGCATCCTTGCCTCCTCTTCTTAATATCTTCTGCTTCTGTTAGGTCCAGACCATCTGTCCTTATCGAGCCCATCTTTGCATGAAATGTTCGCTTGGTATCTCTGATTTTCTTGAAGAGATCTCTAGTCTTTCCCATTCTGTTGTTTTCTTCTATTTCTTTGCACTGATCACTAAGGAAGGCTTTCTTATCTCTCCTTGCTATTCTTTGGAACTCTGAATTCAGATGCCTATATTTTTCCTTTCCTCCTTTGCTTTTTACTTCTCTTCTTTTCTCAGCTATTTGTAAGGCCTCCCCAGACAGCCATTTTGCTTTTTTGCTTTTCTTTTCCATGGAGGTCTTGATCCCTGTCTCCTGTACAATGTTACAAACCTCCATCCAAAGTTCATCAGGCACTCTATCTATCAGATCCAGTCCTTTAATCTATTTTTCACTTCCACTGTATAGTCATAAGGGATTTGATTTAGGTCATACCTGAATGATCTAGTGGTTTTCCCTACTCTCTTCAGTTTAAGTCGGATTTTGGCAATAAGGAGTTCATGATGTGAGCCACAGTCAGCTCCCAGCCTTGTTTTTGCCAACTGTATAGAGCTTCTCCATCTATGGCTGCAAAAAATATAATCAATCTGATTTGGTGTTGACCATCTGGTGATTTCCATGTGTTGAGTCTTCTCTTGTGTTGTTGGAAGAGGGTGTTTGCTATGACCAGTGCGTTCTATTGGCAAAACTCTATTAGTCTTTACCCTGCTTCATTCCGTATTCCAAGGTCAAATTTGCCTCTTACCCCAGGTGTTTCTTGACTTCCTACTTTTACATTCGAGCCCCTATAATAAAAAGGATATCTTTTTGGGGTTTTAGTTCTAAAAGGTCTTTTAAGTCTTCATTGAGCTGCTTTTTTTTTGGGGGGGGGGTTGTCAAGAATACTTGAGTGGATTGCCATTCCCTTCTCCAGGAGATCTTCTTGACCCAGGGGTTGAACCCGGGTCTCCTGCATTTTAGACAGACACTTTACCTTCTGAGCCACTAGGGAATTCTGTCAGTGACAGTGGATAGTCATTAGCCAATGTGGCCCAGCTTTGAGGATAACTGTATAAATGAGACTAATGGGTTTCTTCCTAAGTGACTTGTGTGGACATTTTGGTTGGCTAATAAATGGACGGGGATGATAATCATCCTGTGATTAATCAGAGGCTGTCCCTCCCTGGTTTAATTAAGGCATAATCATGACCATCATCATAAGTTACATATTCAGCACCATTATATATAGTTTGTATACTATAAAAGCTCCTAAACTAATCATTTCCTTTCCTCTCTGACACATCTCTTATAATTTTCCATAGTATAGCCATATTTTTAAATTAGAATCTTGTACTTCATCTATCTTGATACTTATAGTCTTGTGTGATGAAGACTAAAGTTCTTGATGTTGCCTTCATTTGATGCTGAGGGCTTCTGCCTGTTTCTCTAAGTACATCTCACTCCTCTTTGTCTCTCCTTCCCTTTACATCATTTGCACTGGTCTTCTTTCTGTGACTATAAAATGTGCCATGTGCTGTTCTGTTAACATTTTCCACCTTCTTTGGTACCTTCATATACTACAGAAAGCATACTCATTTTGTGGAATCAATTTGTCTCTGGTCATTGCTGTTCTACAAAGAATTAGTTTGTCACTTTATCTCAACATTTCCATGAATAATACATTTAGCCTATAGTGAATCAAAAAGACTGAAACATTTATTTCATTTATTGGAAAGCAATTATAAAGTAGAAAGAAAATTAAGCACGGCAGGGGAAACTGTGGTTTTAATTTCTGCCTCTCTCTCTTTATAACTGTAACCAAATCCTTTGTTTTGTCAACTGCATATTTGTTGAAAATAAAAGTTTATTTTGGGGGGTTCCAAAGTCACTACAGATGATGTCTGCAGCCATGAAGTTAAAAGATACTTGCTCCATNGGCAGGGGAAACTGTGGTTTTAATTTCTGTCTCTCTCTCTTTATAACTGTAACCAAATCCTTTGTTTTGTCAACTTCATATTTATTGAAAATAAAAGTTTATTTTGGGGGGTTCCAAAGTCACTACAGATGATGTCTGCAGCCATGAAGTTAAAAGATACTTGCTCCATGGAAGAAAAGTTTTGACCAACTTAGACAGCACATTAAAAAGCAGAGATTTACTTTGCCAACAAAGGCTCGTCTAGTCAAAGCTATGGTTTTTCCAGTAGTCACATATAAATGGGAGAGTTGGACTATAGAGAAAACTGAGTGCCGAAGAATTGATGCTTTTGAAGTGTGGTGTTGGAGAAGACTCTTGAGAGTCCCTTGGACTGCAAGGCTAACCAATACGTCCTAAAGAAAATCAGCCCTGAGTATTCATTGGAAGGACTATGTTGACACTGAAACTCCAATACTTTGGCCACCTAATGGAAAGAACTGACTCACTGGAAAAGATCCTGAACTGGGAAAGATTGAAAGTGAGAGGAGAAGGGGATGGCAGAGCATGAGATGGTTGGATGGCATCACTGATGTGATGGACATGAGTTTGAGCAAGCTCCAGGAGTTGGTGATGGACAGGGTAGCCTGGTGTGCTGCAGTCCATGGTGTCAGGAGCTGGACACAACTGGGCAACTGAACTGAAAAGTTTCCAGAGCTGTAAAGATTAAATAGCATGATTTATTTTAACATAATTTGTGAATTATTAACAGAGTTCAAAAAACTCTTGGTATCCTATTATCCAGGATAGGACTGGCAAACAGTAAACACATAATGAAATGATCTGAATGTTCCATTTAAGTGCACTCATGTATAAAAATAATCTTCCTGATTAAGTGATAAGAAATTTCACTTTGTTACATTTAAGGCATTCTTTAACCTATAAATTAGATGCCTAGATGTACTATAGTTTCATTGCACAAATGTTTAAAATACAATTCTTTAATTATATTCAATTCTAATATTTAAGAATTTCATTTTATTATAATGTATATAAAACATATTAATGAAGACAATCTTTCTTAAGTTTCCCATGACAAACATTCAGTATTTTGCTTTATTTCCTTCTGGTTATATTCCTTTAATGCATATGAGTATATACAGTATTCATGTATTATTGTGGAATAATTCTGTGTATTTTGATCCACTATCTTTAAAAAAGGATAAACCATCCTTTTGTGTGAACCATATTGTTTCACCACCTTCTAAAGAAACTCAAATTCATTTCTTCTATGTCTTCTGATACTTTGAGGATATTATGGTTTTTCAAATAATATCACCTAATTATAGGGTATTTGTCAGAGTATCATCTTCTCTAGCTGCTGCTATTGCATGAAACTTGTGCCTTTCCTAAAGTGGTCTATTAGGGAAAAGATTAAACCATCAATAGTCTCTTATGATTTCCTGATAATCGTACTTACCCCTTGATGATGGTATACTGAATTTCCTGGAATTGCTCTACATGACAAAGATTGAATATTTTGAACTTGTATTGTGAAAAATGCAGCTCTCATGTTCTATTCAAAAGTTCTTCAGTTCAGTTACCAGAATGTGTTCAGTCAGCTCAGAGGATCAGACATTTCATTTCCTTAGGGGATAACTTCCCCAGGAGACTCAGGTGACCTTCTTTCTGTCTGAGGATTACCTAACAAATTGGTTCTTGACATCATTTTGAAAATATGGTACTTTTTGCACCAAATCATATTAAAGTCACTTGAGGGGAGCTAAATCTTCTCACCTACTTCTGTACATCCTAAAGAAAGGTTCCTGTTCAGTTACTAAGTGGTCTCCTACTCTGCAACCTCGTGGACTATAGCCCGCCAGGCTCCTCTGTCCATGGGATTTCCTAGACAAGAATACTGAAGTAGGATGCTACTTCCTTCTTCAGGAGGGTCTTGCTGACCCAGAGTTTGAACCCACATGTCCTACAATGGCAGGTAGATTCTTTACCAGTGAGCCACCAGGGAAGCCCATAAAGAAAGTGAAAGTGATAATTACTCAGTCTTGTTCAACTCTTTGTGACCCATGGACCAAAGTCTGTCAGGCTCCTCTTGTCCATGAAATTTTTCAGGCAAGAATACTGGAGTGGATTGTCATTCCCTTCTCCAAGGCATTTTTCAGACCCAGGGATCAAACCCATGTTTCCTACATTACAGGCAAATTCTTTACCAGGAGGCTACTGGTGGCTCAGACAGTAAAGAAAGTTACGTCAATACAAAAACAGGTTGTAAATCACAGTTCTTAAAAACTGGCATTCTGGATATGTCTTTTTCATTCAAAATATAAAGCCATTTTAAGACTAAGCTAAAGCATGCTGGTATCTAGAATGAGTTGGGCCACCTTCTGCTTTCATTTATGTACATCTTGACTTCATCAGGAATAATAGACACATAAGTAAAAACAGAATTTGGCCCANAGCCATTTTAAGACTAAGCTAAAACATGCTGGTATCTAGAATGAGTTGGGCCACCTTCTGCTTTCATTTATGTACATCTTGACTTCATCAGGAATAATAGACACATAAGTAAAAACAGAATTTGGCCCAGTGATTTTAGAGCCTGTGATCTCCCATCAAGAAGCAGAGTTAATTGACTCTTCCTCCCATCATCATACAGGCATCATTTTTGACAAAATGTTTGCCTTCCTCAAAGATGTCCAAAGGAAGGGCCAGTTTATACACTACTAGCTCTCATTCCACGCTGACAGCCTCTGACCTCATCTAGGTTTTAGTTTAAACACAGTGGATAGCTTTATCTGCTAGTATCATGGGTGATTGCTCTAGGAATAATAAAACAAAGCCAGGATTCTGTGAATGCTGTCTGCATCTCACAGTGGGTAGTCAACCAACTGATATGAGCATTGCCTTTCTCACATGTAGCAACACTTAGTAGTTGAGCAAATAGGAAAGCAGAGATTTTATTTTCCCACTGTATAAGACCTACATTTGTAGCATTGATGTTTGGTGTCGCCAAACCTTTTGAAAAAGGTGATGCCATCAAAAAGTATGAACTGACTAGAAAAAATTAAACTTTAAGAAACAACATGGTCCTGTGTTTCCTGCTTTAAACTTTTGAGAATCAATAATTTGTAAACTTAGGTTGTTGGTTTGAGCCAAGTGATTGCAATTTAAATATCCTAATTCCTAAAACAATATTTACTAGGTCTTCTAACAGAACCCCTAAACATCATCTGATTCTTGGCAAAACTATTGGGCACAATGGTCATAAAATATTTCTGGGAACTGTAATGACTGTATAAAATATCAATTAAAATCTGCAACAAGGAAATAATTTAGACTTTGATCTTTTGTGAGTTTTCTGTATATAAATTAAAAGCCATTATTTAATTTTGCTTCTTGAAACAACATTTAAAACACAGCTGTGAAATACAAAGTGCTTACCTTAGGAAACTTTGCTCTCTGTGCATCTGAAATCCAAATTAGATCCACTTCATTGATTAAAAATATTGCTTCTAGTGATTTGCCAAAAACTGTGTTCTGAAATTTAAATTAGGTTACATATTTTGTAGCAGACTGCCATAATAATTTTCCAAAACAATAAAATCAGTTATCAGAATTAATGATACATAAAATTCATTTTATGATTTTACTTACATTACCTTGCACCTCTCTTTTGTTCTATTTTCAAACAAATTCCTGTAACTCTCTAATGTGCCTCTATACTACCATTAACCCTGACTGTGTCAGAAAGGACAATACAATTCAATACACTTTTTTAATATGTATTGGTTTATGTTCAGAAGTTGTATGGTAAATATATAGAAAATAGACTGGGTAGCGTGCTCTCTCTATGAATGAGACCCTTCTAAAGTGGCAGTTACCATTTAAGTGGGCTTTTCTGGGGCTGTCAGTGATGGAGTATCTGGCATTACCTGCTGAGAGAATGGAGAAGCTGCTACTTGAGAAAACAAGGCATGCATAACTATAGCTTAATGATTCTCTTCATACCACTGCTGAGGACATGGATTTTGCTTCTCTCCTTGTTAGATCATGATGACAAGTAAAATCTCTCTTATTTAAACTATTTAGTCCATCATTCACTCTGTCATTTAACCAAACAATCCCTAATTGAGCAGGTACAGAGAATATGCTATGTGTAGGCACAGGGCCATGGATTAAAGTTATAGAAATGGAGTTGATCTCTTCATGAAGCATGTCTTACAAAGAGACAGACATATAATTCACAAGGTAAGAGTTGAGCTCTACAATAGTATAAATTAACAAGTCCACATAAAATGTTTACTGAGGATCTTCTCGAAGGCTCATGAAAGGGTAGGATTTAGTTGCCTGGTGGCTTTGTCACACAGTCATTGTTGTGAATGTATGACAGAAAAAAAATTACAGTTGATAATTGTTCTAAAATACCTTAACACATTCAACTTACTAAAGATACAAGTGACTTGTAGCTCTAGGATGAATAATACTGAATAAGCTGAAGTTAAATGGTTCTGTGAAGACCTACAAGACCTTCTAGAGCTAACACCCCCAAAAATGTCCTTTTCATGATAGGGGACTGGAATGCAAAAGTAGGAGGTCAAGAAACACCTTGAATAACAAGCAAATTTGGCCCTGGAATACAGAATGAAGCAGGGCAAAGGCTAACAGAGTTTTGCAAAGAGAACACACTGGTCATAGCAAACACCCACTTCCAACAACACAAGAGAAGACCCTACACATGGATGTCAACAAATGGTCAGTACCAAAATCAGATTGATTATATTTTTTGCAGCCAAAGATGGAAAAGGTCTATACAGTCAGCAAAAACAAGACTGGGAGCTGACTGTGGCTCAGATTATTAAAACCTTATTGCCAAAATCAGACTTAAAGTGAAGCAGGGAAAACCACTAGACCATTAAGGTATGACCTAAGTCAAATTCCTTAAAATTATACAGTGAACATGGGAATTAGATTTAAGGGACTAGATCTGATAGACTGTCTGACAAACTATGGATGGAAGTTTGTGACATTGTACAGGGGACAAGGATGAAGACCATCTCCAAGGAAAAGAAATGCAAAAGTGCAAAATGGCTGTATGAAGAGTCCTTACAAATACCTGTGAATAGAAGAGAAGCAAAAACCAGGGGAGAAAAGGAAAGATATACTCATTTGCATACAGAGTTCCAAAGAATAGCAAGGAGAGATAAGAAAGCCTTCCTCAGTGATCAATGCAAAGAAATAGAGGAAAACAATAGAATGGGAAAACTACAAATCTCTTCAAGAAAATCAGAGATACTAAGAGAACATTTCATGCAAAGATGGACTCAATAAAGGACTGAAACAGTATGGACTTAACAGAAGCATAAAATATTAAGAAAAGGTGGCAAGAATATATAGTAGAACTAGGCAAAAAAAAACTTCACCATCCAGAAAATCACAATGGTGTGATCACCACCTAGAGCCAGACACCCTAGAAGTCAAATGGACCTTAGGAGCATCACTATGAACAAAATTAGGGGAGGTGATAGAAATCCAGTTGAGCTATTTCAAATCCTAAAGGATGATGCCATGAAAGTATTGCACTAAATATGCCAGCAAATTTGGAAAACTCAGCAGTGGCCACAGGACTGGAAAAGGGGTGTTTTCATTCCAATCCCAAAGAAGGGCAATGCCATAGAATGTTCAAACTATCAAACAATTGTACTCATTTCACACAAAAGTAAAGTAATGCTCAAAATTCTTCAAGCCAGGCTTCAACAAAATCATAAATTGTGAACTTCTAGATGTTCAAGCTGGTTTTAGAAAAGGCAGAGGAACCAGAGATGAAATTGCCAACATCCACTGGATCATCAAAGAAGTAAGAGAGTCCCAGAAATCATCTACTTTTTTCTTTACATACTATCCCAAAGCCTTTGACTGTGTGGATCACAATAAACTATAGAAAATTCTGAAAGAGATGGGAATACCATACCACCTGACCTGCCTCCTGAGAAATCTGTATGCAGGTCAGGAAGCAACAGTTAGAACTGGACATGGAACAACAGACTGGTTCCAAATAGGGAAAGGAGTATGTCAGGGCTGTATATTGTCACCCTGCTTATTTAACTTATATGAACAGTACATCATGGGAAATGCTAGGCTGGATGAAGCCCAAGCTAGAATCAAGATTGCCAGAAGAAATATCAATAACCTCAGATATGCAGATGATACCACCCTTATGGCAGAAAGTGAAGAACTAAAGAGCCTCTTGCTGAAAGTGAAAGAAAAGAGTGGAAAATTTGACTTAAAGCTCAACATTCAGAAAACGAAGGTCATGGCATCTGGTCCCATCACTTCATGTCAAATAGATGGGGCAACAGTGGAAACAGTGTCAGACTATTGTTTTGGGCTCCAAAATCACTACAGATGGTGACTGCAGCCATGAAATTAAAAGTTACTTTTCTCTTTGAAAGAATATTTATGGCCAACCTTGACAGTTTATTGAAAAAAAAAAAAAAAAAAAGAGGCATTACTGTGCCAACAAAGGTCTGTCTCGTCAAGGCTATGGTTTTTCCAGTACTCATGTATGGATGTTAGAGGTGTACTATAAAGAAAGCTGAGCGCCAAAGAATTGATGCTTTCGAACTGTGGTATTGAAGACTCTTGAGAGTCTCTTGGACTGCAAGGACATCCAACCAATCCATCCTAAAGGAAATCAGTCCTGAATATATATTGGAAGTACTGACGTTGAAGCTGAACCTCCAATACTTTGTCACCTTATGCGAGGAACTGACTCATTGGAAAAGACCTTGATGCTGGGAAAGATTGAAGACGGAAGGAGAAGGTGACAACGGAGGATGAGATGGTTGGATAGTATCACCAACTCGATGGACATGTATTTGAGTAAACTCTGGGATTTGGTGATGAACAGGGGGGTCTGGAGTGCTGCATTCCTTGGGGTCGCAAAGAGGTAGGCACGACTTAGCAACTGAACAGAACTGAAGCCTCTGGATGTATAATTTTATTTTGCCTGAGTTGAGGAGCCCAACATGAGCATCTGCGGAAAAGTCCAGGATTATTGCTTATCTATCCTAAAGGAGCGGAGAAGGCGATGGCATCCCACTCCAGTACTCTTGCCTGGAAAATCCCATGGACGACGGAGCCTGGTGGGCTACAGTTCATGGGGTTCATGAAGAGTTGGACATGACTGAGTGACTTCTTTCACTTTTCGCTTTCATGCATTGGAGAGGGAAATGGCAACCCACTCTAGTGTTCTTGCCTGGAGAATCCCAGGGACGGGGGAGCCTGGTGGGCTGCCGCCTATGGGATCGCACAGAGTCGGACACAACAGAAGTGACTTAGCAGCAGCATTCTAAAGGAGAGCAGTCGATCAGCACATCTGCCTACAATTTCCATCCATTCTCTGCCACTACCGTTCTGACCGTTGAAGTACACTGGGTTGTGCTTAGTGGCTCAGCCATGTCTTTGTTAACCCATGCACTGTAGCTTGACAGACTCGTCTATGGGGAGTCTCCAGGCAAGAATACTGGAATTTGTTGCCATGTTATTCTCCAAGGGATCTTCCCAACTCAGGGATCTAACTCGGGTCTCCCAGACTGAAGACAGATTCTTTACCAAGTGAGTTACCATGAAAGCACTAGTGTTCAAATATCTCTCCCATTTCACCTGCCATTCCTTTTAGCACTTTCTCTCTGTGTGTAACTTTATCTCATTCTTTTTCAGTCTCTACAAAATTGTATAGAGCAGTACTTCTTGCTTTTCAGTTCAGTTCACTTCAGTCGGTTAGTCATGCCTGACTCTTTGCGACCCCATGAATTGCAGCACGCCAGGCCTCCCTGTCCATCACCAACTCCTAGAGTTCACTCAGACTCACGTCCATCGAGTTTGTGATGCCATCCAGCCATCTGATCCTTGGTCATCCCCTTCTCCTCCTGCCCCCAATCCCTTCCAGCATCAGAGTCTTTTCCAGTGAGTCAACTTTTCACATGAGGTAGCCAAAGTACTGGAGTTTCAGCTTTAGCATTATTCCTTTCAAAGAAATCATATTATACCACTAATATGGACACCCAAAGATTTTTGAAGTACATATTCAGAGTGAGACTGGAGATTTTCCATTTGAGGAAAATTCCCAGGTAATAATGATTCTCATTTCCACAGTTCAAGTGGCAAATGTGTGTGTGTGTGTACATATATTTATTCTCATCTTGCCCACCATATATAAAGAAAACACTTTTATTTGGTTGAAATAGTGAAAATCACTATGTATACTTTTTAGCATTCTGGTGGAGAAGGTTTATTGTTGATTTTGCTTTATTTTATTTAAACTTATTTATTTATTTATTTATTTATTTTGTAATGGAGGCACAGTGCTACGGATTAAAGCTACCAGAACAGAGCTGGTTTTTGTTTTCATGGTGCATGTCTTACAAAGAGATATACATGTAATCTACAAGGCAGGAGCTGAGTTGTATAAGAGCACAAGTTAGGAAGTTAATGTATGTGATAATTTTAGGTGGACAGCAAAGGGACTCAGTCCCTCATATATTTCTATCCATTCTCTCCCAAAGCCCCTCCANTATTTATTTTGTAATGGAGGCACAGTGCTACGGATTAAAGCTACCAAAACAGAGCTGGTTTTTGTTTTCATGGTGCATGTCTTACAAAGAGACATACATGTAATCTACAAAGCAGGAGCTGAGTTGTATAAGAGCACAAGTTAGGAAGTTAATGTATGTGATAATTTTAGGTGGACAGCAAAGGGGCTCAGTCCCTCATATATTTGTATCCATTCTCTCCCAAAGCCCCTCCAATCTAGGCTGACATATTGAGCAGAATTCCCTGTGCTGTATAATATGTCCTTGATCAGTTCAGTTCAGGCACTCCATTGTGTCTGACTTTTTGGTGCCCAATGAACCACAGCATGCCAGGTCACCCTGTCCATCACCAACTCCCAGAGTCTACTGAAACCCATGTCCATCAAGTTGGTGATGCCATCCAAATATCTCATCCTCTGTCGTCCTCTTCTCCTTCTGCCCCCAATCCCTCCCAGCATCAGAGTCTTTTCAAATAAATCAGCTCTTCACATCGGGTGGCCAAAAGATTCACAGCATCGTCTTTCAGGATTTGAAATAGCTCACTGAAATTCCATCACCTCCACTAGCTTTGTTCATAGTGATGCTTCCTAAGGCCCACTTGACTTCACATTCCAGAATGTCTGGCTCTAGGTGAGTGATCACACCATCATGATTATTTGGGTCATGAAGATCTTTTTTGTACAGTTCTTCTGTGTATTCTTGCCACCTCTTCTTAATATCTTCTGCTTCTGTTATGTCCATACCATTTCTGTCCTTTATTAAGCCCATCTTTTTATGGAATGTTCCCTTGGTATCTCTAATTTCTTGAAGAGATCTCTAGTCTTTCCCATTCTGTTGTTTTGCTCTGTTTGTTTGCACTGATCACCGAGGAAGGCTTTCTTATCTCTCCTTGCTATTCTTTGGAACTCTGCTTTCAGATGGGTATATCTTTCCTTTTCTCCTTTGGTTTTCACTTCCCTTCTATTCACAGCTATTTGTAAGGCCTCCTCCAACAGCCATTTTGCTTTTTTTGTATTTCTTTTTCTTGGTGATGGTCTTGATCCCTGTCTCCTGTAAAATGTCACGAACGTCCATCCATTGTTCATCAGACACTCTGTCTATCAGATCTAGTTCCTTAAATCTATTTCTCACTTCCACTATAGTATAGCATAGTATAGTCATAAGGGATTTGATTTAGGTCATATCTGAATGGTCTAGTGGTTTTCTCCACTTTCTTCAATTTAAGTCTGAATCTGGCAATAAGGTTTTTGTAATCTGAGCCACAGTCAGCTCCCAGTCTTGTTTTTGCTGACTGTATAGAGCTTCTCCATCTTTGGCTGCAAAGAATATAATCAATCTGATTTTGTTGTCGATGTCATTGTTAGTTATCCATTTTAAACAGAGAAGTGTCTACCTATCCAAATGGGTATGATATGAAACTAGTGTGTATTTACTACCATAAAATAGTTAATAGCAACCTGTGGGCAAAATAAATTGAGATGAGCATTACCTATACGAGTGAGGTTTTTTTTGTTATTGTTGTTTGATTGTTTAATCCCTCTCAGTAGGTCATTAATTCCTTAGTTAAGAGTAAGACTATGATGTACCAAATATGTAATGAACAGTGTTTTCATGATAGAAACCTGGATGGGAAAAAGGCAATAACAGACTGATGTTTCTACATATAGATTAACAGTTAATCTGATGGCCATGAAAATATTGCTTCTCTATGGCAGCAGAGAGAAGGATGGATAAAATATGTACCACAAATATTAAATTTTAAACACTAAAATAGAGGGTTTCTGAAGACACACTTGAATAGTTCATTATTTGCATATTTCAGGTTAGTAATCAAAGAATGGTGTAATTCACACATTCATTCAAGGAATAAATACTGTGTGGTATAAGTATGTGGAAAGTAGTATTTAAGTTGCCTGATTCTACAATACCTATCTTTTTCTTATTTTCTTTCTTAACAGAATGAATCAGTTTCTATTAAATCCTAGAGGATAGAGGTCATGTCTGATACATCTATGTGTTTGTTCTTAGTATTTAACCACTGTAATTAAAACATTGGAAGGTATATGTTGTTCATAGATGGATGAATGAATGATATATTTCCAAAAACATTGTAGGTTAGAAATTGGGACATAATGAAGCTTCTAAATGTGTTTAAAGAATGTTTGCTGCTTTAGGAATACATAGTCAAGGAGGATAAGGTTTCTCTTTGTTCAAGCTCTGGTTGGACAAATTATTAGAGATGTTTCTAAACAAAACATGTCAGTTATTCTTTTACTCATTAACTATCTTAATTGGAGACACATCAACATTATATTTTGTAACAAAAAAAATTATTAAGTTTTACTGAATTTTCTCCTGAAATATTGTACAATTATGAGTCTTTAAATATTATACTCATGTTTTACTATACTAAAGAAATCTAGAATAACTGACTAATACAATACATTTTTTTTGTATTCAAATGCAGTGAAATGAAGTACACAATAATTTTAATGAGCT
>SJYW01054425.1:357579-380417 GCA_006410735.1 Raphicerus campestris | reverse complement strand
GAGGAAGGCTTTCTTATCTCTCCTTGCTATTCTTTGGAACTCTGCTTTCAGATGGGTATATCTTTCCTTTTCTCCTTTGGTTTTCACTTCCCTTCTATTCACAGCTATTTGTAAGGCCTCCTCCAACAGCCATTTTGCTTTTTTTGTATTTCTTTTTCTTGGGGATGGTCTTGATCCCTGCCTCCTGTATAATGTCACGAACATCCATCCATTGTTCATCAGACACTCTGTCTATCAGATCTAGTTCCTTAAATCTATTTCTCACTTCCACTATAGTATAGTATAGTATAGTCATAAGGGATTTGATTTAGGTCATATCTGAATGGTCTAGTGGTTTTCTCCACTTTCTTCAATTTAAGTCTGAATCTGGCAATAAGGTTTTTGTAATCTGAGCCACAGTCAGCTCCCAGTCTTGTTTTTGCTGACTGTATAGAGCTTCTCCATCTTTGGCTGCAAAGAATATAATCAATCTGATTTTGTTGTCGATGTCATTGTTAGTTATCCATTTTAAACAGAGAAGTGTCTACCTATCCAAATGGGTATGATATGAAACTAGTGTGTATTTACTATCATAAAATAGTTAATAGCAACCTGTGGGCAAAATACATTGAGATGAGCATTAACTATACAAGTGAGTGAGGTTTTTTTTGTTATTGTTGTTTGATTGTTTAATCCCTCTCAGTAGGTCATTAATTCCTTAGTTAAGAGTAAGACTATGATGTACCAAATATGTAATGAACAGTGTTTTCATGATAGAAACCTGGATAGGAAAAAGGCAATAACAGACTGATGTTTCTACATATAGATTAACAGTTAATCTGATGGCCATGAAAATATTGCTTCTCTATGGCAGCAGAGAGAAGGATGGATAAAATATGTACCACAAATATTAAATTTTAAACACTAAAATAGAGGGTTTCTGAAGACACACTTGAATAGTTCATTATTTGCGTATTTCAGGTTAGTAATCAAAGAATGGTGTAATTCACACATTCATTCAAGGAATAAATACTGTGTGGTATAAGTATGTGGAAAGTAGTATTTAAGTTGCCTGATTCTACAATACCTATCTTTTTCTTATTTTCTTTCTTAACAGAATGAATCAGTTTCTATTAAATCCTAGAGGATAGAGGTCATGTCTGATACATCTATGTGTTTGTTCTTAGTATTTAACCACTGTAATTAAAACATTGGAAGGTATATGTTGTTCATAGATGGATGAATGAATGATATATTTCCAAAAACATTGTAGGTTAAAAATTGGGACATAATGAAGTTTCTAAATGTGTTTAAAGAATGTTTGCTGCTTTAGGAATACATAGTCAAGGAGGGTAAGGTTTCTCTTTGTTCAAGCTCTGGTTGGACAAATTATTAGAGATGTTTCTAAACAAAACATGTCAGTTATTCTTTTACTCATTAACTATCTTAATTGGAGACACATCAACATTATATTTTGTAACAAAAAAAATTATTAAGTTTTACTGAATTTTCTCCTGAAATATTGTACAATTATGAGTCTTTAAATATTATACTCATGTTTTACTATACTAAAGAAATCTAGAATAACTGACTAATACAATACATTTTTTTTGTATTCAAATGCAGTGAAATGAAGTACACAATAATTTTAATGAGCTGGAAAGCTGTACAAAATAATCATTACTCTTGGTGGAAATGTTTTTCAATTAAGATTTTTATGTGTACAAATTCTAGAATATTAGCTGTTCATTTATTTACCTAGACATTTTGATATTAGGAGTTTAGAAAGTAATCTGATAAGTGAAAAAAGATATTTATTTACTGAATTTTTAATGTCTCTCAATTTCTTTACCAAGGGAAAATTAGAGACATTAAAAATTAGGTAAAGAAATTTTACCTAAAATCCATGTTTAATGGATTGCTTTGCATTTATGAAATATCAATCATTCTCTATATGCTGCAATAGAAGGGCATCCAACATATATTAAATGACATATATTAGAACCATGGAACATCATTTAATTTCTGTTTTAAAAAAAAAGAAAATAATTAACAATCATTTTTAAAATTTTTCCTTTAGGAGAAGAATAGTTTTATTTTTAACATAAAAAGTATATTTCTCTTTTAGTGTTAGTTGTTAGTGTTAGTAGCTCAGTCGTGCCCCACTCTTTGCGACCTCATGGACTGCAGCCCACCAGGCTTCTCTGTCCATGAGATTTTCCAGGCAAGGATACTGGAGTGGGTTGCTATTTCCTTCTCCAGGGGATCTTCCCAACCCAGGGATTGAACCTGGGTTTCCTGCATTGTAGGCAGATTCTTTACCAACTGAGCTACAAGGGAAGCCCATTTCTCTTTTAGAACATATCAAAATTATAGGTATATTTAGAAAGTTTGTTATATCACCAGTTTCAGAGTGATTTTGGTAAATACTCTGAAATTTTTTTTCTAAATTTGGTTTGATTACTCAAGAATTATATGAAGTATAAATGTATACGACATGCTGCTGCTGCTGCTGCTAAGTCGCTTCAGTCGTGCCCCACTCTGTGCAACTCCATAGACAGCAGCCCACCAGGCTCCCCCGTCCCTGGGATTCTCCAGGCAAGAACACTGGAGTGGGTTGCCATTTTCCTCTCCAACGCATGTAAGTGAAAAGTGAAAATGAAGTCACTCAGTGGTGTCCGACTCTTCGCGACCCCATGGACTGCAGCCCACCAGGCTCCTCCGTCCATGGGATTTTCTAGGCAAGAGCACTGGAGTGGGGTGCCATTGCCATCTCCGATACTACATGCTAGGTAGTTAGAATAGGATTAAGGAGGCCAAAATGGCAGTGGCTAAAAGACAAAGAAAGGAAAAGCCCACTAAAATGGAACAAAGGAAAGGTCTGACAACCAGACTGGGAACCTCAGGTGAAACATCCTTCTGCCTAGCCCAATTTACACAGGGCAGGCTCAGGGAGAGGAGAAAAAAAAACATTAAAAAAATTGAGCCTCTGGCTCTCTTTGTGTCTTTTGGGTTGGCCCACCGTCACACCTCGAGATGTATTTTCCTTTGCTTGCCAAATAAAGCTGAGCTGTGACACTGGGTCTGTCCCTCACTTTAAATGTTTGTTGTCATGAGACAGAACGGAGGAAATTACAAACTCCGCCAACATATATGGTGCCATTTCTCAGATTTAAACTGGCTGAAACAACCTCAGTTTGGCCCTAGTGAGGCAGAGGCCAAACACAGCAGAAGCCCAGCTCTGTGAAAGCTCCCACAGTGGAAGCTGAATGCGAAGAAACCCAGCTCAGTGGAAGTGACAGGAAGCCCAGCATGCTGGAAAGCAGGACAGCAAAAACAAACTCAGCAGAATGCTCACATGGCTCAGTCTCAGATTCCAGGAAACTTCTGGTTGAGGTAGAAAGTCCTCACCCCTATGACTGGAAGGACATATGGCTAACAAAATCTTAATTCCTATATAATCTCTCATTCCTTGAAAGCGCCCCCCCGCCCCGCAACAAAGAGGTGAGCAGTAGTGGATGCACCAGGATGTCCTGAAGGCTCTACATCTGCTGCGGCTTAGTAGTTGTTGCACAAGCGGGTGGGGGTTCTTCTGGCCTTAATTTTCTTTGTGTCAAGGGTCAGGCCAATGAAAACTGTGACGCAGGTCAGGTATTTAGCAGATTTCCTGGCAGGTTATGAAGGGGATTCCTTGGCACGTTTTTTCCCTTCTGCTTTTTCCTCCTGTCCTTCAGCTCCCCTTTCCTGGAACTTGAGCCTGGCCAAAACCCATGGTGCCTGGTGTTAGGACATAATGAACTCAGGCTCTTGATGTCTCATTGCAAAATTTCAGTGAGAGATACAGAGATAGGTAACAGGTGGATTTGTTTGGATTCAGAGAGAGGCATACTCCACAGGGTGTGGGCCATCGCAGAGAGTGAGTGCAGTATGTGGTGTGGTTAGCTTTCCCTAGCTGGATGATTTCATACGCTAATAAGTGGGAGGACCATTTCAACAGTTGGGGAACCACCCACTCCTTGGTCTTTTGATAGTGTCTAAGAATTGTCCTGGGACCTCTGGGTGTGTCATTTAGCTTGCAGATTGAAGATCAAGGTTTAGTTGGATTTGACTTGTCTTCTTGGACCCATTTGATTTTAATTGTTTTACACTATGCCCTTGAGTTTGTCATTCTTTCAAAAGTTATGCCCTGCCCCTTTTCCTCCTGTTTCATGCTCTTCTCCTGAGCCCCTTCCAGGNCTGTTGTTTTCCTCTATTTCTTTGCATTGATCACTGAAGAAGGCTTTCTTAGTTACTAAATTGGTATTAACCACTACTCTAAAATATAAATATGTTAAATTGTTTATGGGGTGACTATCCTCATATGGCACATGTTTTATAAACTTGATCAGAACACTCACAAGTCTTTAAGAGGAAATATTTTTATAAATATATTTCTAATCACAAGAAGTTCAGCACATTCTTAACTCAGAAATTAAACCACAAGATAGGGCCCTGTTTATTTTTAAATATAAATCCCTTTTTCCAACAATCTGATATTTCCCATCTGTTGCAAATCTCTTATCAGATATGATTAACTAATCATCATTTTGTCTCATGATATAGCAGATGAAAAGCTTTAGCTGGGATATACTAAATGTCCTATCTGCTTTTTTCTCATTTTGCTTGAATCACTGGTTCTATTTTTAACGTTATTTCCTTACAGGAATATTTTAAGATCCTTAGGTCATTATTCATTTTCAAGATTTATTTAGCTTAAGCCAGCCATTATAACATATAAATCATGTTAATCTGGCATATGTATCCTGTAGTTTGTCAAAACACAATGAGAGAAAAGCAGCTATAGAGGGTACAATTTTCACCTACTACCTCATGGAACTTTATACTTCCTTAAGGATATATCCTATTCTGAACATCACAGATGACCTTCTGATAGATATGGTCTCAGAAAATGTGCCATTACTGGTCAAAATATTAAATGTTAGTAAAGCATAATGCCTTTTTATTTTTAAATTCAAAATTTGTTTTAAATGCATACTTCTCATCTTTCAAAATGCTCTTTAGAGCATTGTTATGTAATTATTTTAAACTATTAGTTGTCTATAGTATAATGAGGGCTCTACTTGTGGCTCAGAAGTAAAGAATCCATCTGCAAATGCAGGAGACACAAGTTTGATCCCTGAGTGGGGAAGATTCCCTGGAGAAGAAAATGGCTCCCCACTCCAGTATTCCTGCCTAGGAAATCCCATAGACAGATGAGTCTGGTGAGCTTCAGTTCATGGGGTCACTGAGTCAGATATGACTTAGTGACTAAAATAGCAGCACTAGTACTGGAAAGAAGCAATAAAACATATTTATATATAGAATATGTCTTTTAAAATATCTCAAAACACTACATTCTGTAATCTATATTGTCTAGTCACTCTGAAGAGTCAGGTTTTCTGCCTGAATAAACAGTAATTAACAACAAATAATTGCACTCATCTCACATGCTAGTAAAGTAATGCTCAAAATTCTCCAAGCCAGGCTTTAGCAATACGTGAACTGTGAACTCCCTGATGTTCAAGCTGGTTTTAGAAAAGGCAGAAAACCAGAGATCAAATTGCCAACATCCGCTGGATCATGGAAAAAAAAGAGAGTTCCAGAAAAACATCTATTTCTGCTTTATTGACTATGCCAAATCCTTTGACTGTGTGGATCACAATAAACTGTGGAAAATTCTCAGAGAGATGGGAATACCAGACCACCTGACCTCCTCTTAAGAAATCCGTATACAGGTCAGGAAGCAACAGTTAGAACTGGACATGGAACAACAGACTGGTTCCAAATAGAAAAAAGAGTACATCAATGCTGTATGTATATTGTCACCCTGCTTATTTAACTTACATGCAGAGTATATCATGAGAAATGCTGGACTGGAAGAAACACAAGCTAGAATCAAGATTGCCGGGAGATATATCAATAACATCAGATATGCAGATGATACCACCCTTATGGCAGAAAGTGAAGAGGAACTAAAAAGCCTCTTAGTGAAAGTGAAAGAGGAGAGTGAAAAAGTTGCCTTAAAGATCAACATTCAGGAAACTAAGATCATGGCATCCGGTCCCATCACTTCATGTGAAATAGCTGAAGAAACAGTGGAAACAGTGTCAGACTTTGTTTTTTGGGCTCCAAAATCACTGCAGATGGTGACTGCAGCCATGAAAGTAAAAGGCGCTTACTCCTTGGAAGAAAAATTATGACCAACCTAGACAGTATATTCAAAAGCAAAGAGATTACTTTGCTGACTAAGGTCTGTTTAGTCAAGGCCATGTTTTTTTCTGTGGTCATGTATGGATGTGAGAGTTGGACTGTGAATAAGGCTGAGCACTGAAAAATTGATGCTTTTGAAGGGTGGTGTTGGAGAAGACTCTTGAGAGTCCCTTGGACCGCAAGGAGACCCAACCAGTCCATTCTGGAGATCAGTGCTGGGATTTCTTTGGAAGGAATGATGCTAAAGCTGAAACTCCAGTACTTTGGCCACCTCATGTGAAGAGTTGACTCATTGGAAAAGACTCTGATGCTAGGAGGGATTGGGGACAGGAGGAGAAGGGGATGACAGAGGATGAGATGGCTGGAAGGCATCACTAACTTGATTGATGTGAGTCTGCGTGAACTCCGGGAGTTGGTGATGGACAGGGAGGCCTGGAGTGCTGCAATTCATGGGGTCACAAAGAGTCGGACACGACTGAGTGACTGAACTGAACTGAACCTGCCTTTAAAATTCTCAAAAGTCAGATAAGATATAAAAAGATTTTTGAAACCAGTAGCATTTTCTAACAGTATTCTTTATGTTGTAATTAAGCACCTAAAAATATAAAAAAGTTATCAATAGTGGTGCCTTAGGTAGTCTGTTTTCAAAATAGAAAATGTGTCCAAAAAAAAAAAAAAAAAAAAAAAAAAGCAAATGTGTCCTATCCATAAAGCTCACTTCTTTTATTGCAATATATTTAGCAATATTCACTGATATATGTTTTATTTTAAAGATGTTATGTATTACCTTTTACTAATAATATTTTTCTCTATAATGAGAAAACCTGCTCCTTTGCAAGGGATGAGGTTTTTTAGTAGGGGGATTTGTTATGAACATGAGGGCATAATAATGTGAGCAAAAGGAGAGGGAAAAGGTACTTCCTGCCAATGCTGCATGCTTAATAAAAAATATAGTTCCTTCAAAGGAAGAAAGTTGTCCTTTATCATAGGTAGTGGGATATTTCTCTCTTCAGAGGGGAAATAGTAAGCTATTTAAAATACTATAGTCCTTAATAGTATTTTAATAAAACAGAGGTTTGATTGTGCTATCTATTTCATTGGTCATGCCTCTGTAACCATTTATCAGTGAGTCAAGGACTTGCCCTGCAACCACTTTCTCAGAGAAATGAACTCCTGTTGTAGGAAGGCAAAGGGAAGAAATTCCTTGCTTGGCAATAGAAGCTTATTATTATTATTAAAAGATAGTATATGCTGGAAACAAAATACGAAGTCCCTATATAAGCCTAAATAAAATAGACAACATCCTGGAAAATCTGTACCTAAGGCCTCCAATTCCAATGTTGTTCTGAAAGCCAAGTGAGAGGGGACCTAACAGGAGGGAATGTCTCTGTCCAGATGTGCTTTTTAACAGGTGAAGATCTATTACTCAAGGTCCATTTGAGTCACAGAGGATCCATGACTTGAAATATGTTAAATAATAGAAATTTGCATTTTCATGTCACCAGTAGCCCATGCTAGGAAATTCTAGACCTGATAACAGCACTTGAACAAGTAAGTTCTCCATATTCACTTCTTTGGTCTATTTTTATTTATTCATTTTGATTATAAGAAAACTGCAGTAGCCTCTGAGTACCATTCTTTGTTTCAGTTACTGAAATAGAAAGGTGGAAAGAATTGTTTATCTGTTTTGCTTGGAGAAGAAAAACATGCCTGGAAGATCTACATCCACTTTCCATAATTAAATGCCAAGCATGTGTCATATGCTCACTCATATGCTAATTACTGGCAAGTGACATAGAGCAAATATGTTTCATACCCTGGCACATGGAACATTGCCACTCCCCAAAGAAAAGAGACAAGGAAGAAATGGGCAGCTTTTATTGAAGAGGAGCTAATCCACACTGTCTATCTCATTATTTTTGTCATTATTTTTTTTCTCCTTGGCTCTCTTTGTACCTTGGGATCAATGACAACAACAAAAATATCTCATGGGCTTTCATGCATTTTTTTATTAAACATCAATTGAGTTTGGGTGCTGGACACTGCAAATATAAATCTTAATATGAGACAGATCAGAGTAGCATATTCACCTTACCTAGTCTGGAAGACAAGATATAAATAGCCATGAAGAGTTTTCAGTATGAGGGGTCTGAGTTTTAAAGCAGAGTAGATATTGTCTATGTAAAGGTCAGGTGTTGAGGAATGGCATTTTCAGGGGAATGGGAACAAGGTTATGAAGGATACAACCTACAAACAGCTGGTTTTGAGTAGAGGGATTATAAGCAGTTTTGTGTTTTTGGAGAGTGTATGTTAAAGCTAGAATTTGCTAGACATAAGGTGGTTGACTACCTCTTTAAATTAACTTTGTAAAGTTATAGATTAATAAGTGACTATGAACTGAATCAGAAAAGGCAATGGCACCCCACTCCAGCACTCTTGCCTGGAAAATCCCATGGACAGAAGAGCCTGGTAGGCTGCCGTCTATGAGGTCGCACTGAGTAGGACATGACTGAAGTGACTTAGCAGCAGCAGGAGCAGCATGGACTAAATGTCTTGATCCTTTCCAAAATTCATAAGTTGAAGCCTTTATGTGATGGTAATTGGAGATGGAATTTTAAGGAAGCAATTCAATTTATGTAAAGTCATGAAAATGGGTTCTCATGACAGAATGAATGCCCTTATAAAGAGCATTTGAGACTAGAGAGCTTTTGCTTTCTATCAAGGTACATGAAAAAGCCAGCCATGTGCAAGCCAGAAAAAGACCTCTCACCAAGGACCAATTGGCCAGAATCTTGGTCTAGGATGCTCTAGCAATCAGAACTGTAGTAAATAAATTTATATTTTATTTAAGTTACCCAATCCCTGGATTTTTAAGATAACAGCCAGAGCTTAAGACATAGATATACAAAATAACTGGGATACTTATATCACCCAGGTAAAATTGAAGAAACTAGTGACTCAACTGAGAGCAGAATCATAGATAAGAAGCACAGCACAGAAGTTATTTAACATCAGCAAAAGCTTTTAAGGACAGAAAAATTAAGGCAATCTAATGCCTGTTATAAACAGGAAAGCAAACTCTAGTTATCTAACCATCATATCAGGGATTTCTTGGTGGCTCAGCAGAAAAGAATCCACCTGCCATACAGGAGATGTGGGATTGATCCATAGTCCACGAAGATCCCCTAGAGATGGAAATGGCAACTCTCTCCAGTATTCTTGCCTGGGAAATTCCAAGGACAGAGGGGCCTGGCAAGCTACAGTCCATGGGGTCACAAGAGTCCAACATGACTTAGTGACTAAACTACCACTACCAAGCATCATATCATGGTAAGGGATACTGAGGTCACTACCANACATAGATATACAAAATAACTGGGATACTTATATCACCCAGGTAAAATTGAAGAAACTAGTGACTCAACTGAGAGCAGAATCATAGATAAGAAGCACAGCACAGAAGTTATTTAACATCAGCAAAAGCTTTTAAGGACAGAAAAATTAAGGCAATCTAATGCCTGTTATAAACAGGAAAGCAAACTCTAGTTATCTAACCATCATATCAGGGATTTCTTGGTGGCTCAGCAGAAAAGAATCCACCTGCCATACAGGAGATGTGGGATTGATCCATAGTCCACGAAGATCCCCTAGAGATGGAAATGGCAACTCACTCCAGTATTCTTGCCTGGGAAATTCCAAGGACAGAGGGGCCTGGCAAGCTACAGTTCATGGGGTCACAAGAGTCCAACATGACTTAGTGACTAAACCACCACTACCAAGCATCATATCATGGTAAGGGATACTGAGGTCACTACCATTGAGGACTAGTATTCCAAAGAAAGAGAAAGGCCATGCTGGCTTTCTGGATATTGTAGCAACAAAGACTAAGGTGGTGACAACATCGCCTGCCAAATGTTGAGATATGTAAGTTGTGAGGAAAGAATGTCACTGCTAAAAAATCTGATGGGTAGACCTTGGCCTCTGGGGACAGGCAAGTTATAGTTAGAGCAACCAGGTGGTGGGCAGGTACAGACAAGTAGTAAAGCTTTGGGAAATTTTGCTGGGGGGCCAGATGAGGGAGACTATGCCTCTCTTTTTGAGAATTTTCTTAGGTAGTTATGACTAGGTGCTAATGATCTTCTTGTGAGATGAATAGTGGTGTCTTGTGTATTTTTATCATGGTAGTCCAAGTCTATGCCCCAGCCAGTAATGCTGAAGAAGCTGAAGTTGAATGGTTCTGTGGAGACCTACAAGAGCTTTTAGAACTAACATGTGAAAAAGATATCCTTTTCATTATAGGGGACTGGAATCCAAAAGTAGGAAGTCAAGAAACACCCGGAGTAACAGGAATATTTGGCCTTGGAGTACAGAATGAAGAATGGGCAAAAGCTAATGGAGTCTTGCCAAAGGAACACACTGATCATATCAAACAACCTCTACCTACAACACAAGAGAAGACTCTACTCATGGGCATCACCAGACAGTCAACACCAAAATTAGATTGATTATATTTTTTTTCAGGCAACGATGGAGAAGCTCTACACAGCCTGCAAAAACAAGACCAGGATCTGACTGTGGCTCAGATCATGAACTCCTTATTACCAAATTCAGATTTAAATTGAAGAAAATAGGGAGAACCAGTAGACTATTGAGATATGACCTAAATGAAATCCCTTACGATTATACAGTGGAAATGGGAAATAGATTTAAGAGACTAGATCTGATAGACACAGTGCCTGATGAACTGTGGATGGAGATTCAAGACACTGTACAGGATACAGGGATCAAGACCATCCCCAAGGGAAAAAATAAATGCAAGGAAGCAAAAGGGCTCTCTGAGGAGGCCTTACACATAGCTGTGAAAAGAAGAGAGGCAAAAAGCAAAGCAGAAAAGGAAAGATATACCCATTTGAATACAGATTTCCCAAGAATAGCAAAGAGATAATAAAACTTTTCTCAGTGATCAGTGCAAATAAATAGAGGAAAATAATAGAACAGGAAAGATTAGAGGTCTCTTCAACAAAGTTAGAGATACCAGGGGAACATTTCATGCAAAGATGGGCTCAATAAAGAACAGAAATGGTATGGACCTAACATAAGCAGAAGATATTAAGAAGAGGTGGCAAGAATATACAGAACTGTACAAAAAAGATCTTCATAACCCAGATAAGCATGATGGTGTGATCTCTCATATAGAGCCAGACATCCTGGAATGTGAGGTCAAGTGGGCCTTAGGAAGCATCATTACAAACAAAGCTAGTAGAGGTGATGGAATTCCAGTTGAGCTATTTCAAATCCTAAAAGATGATTTTGTGAAAGTGCTTCACTCAATATGTCAGCAAATTTGGAACACTCAGCAGTGGCTAAAGAACTGGAAAAGGTCAGTTTTCAGTTCAATCCTAAAGAAAGGAAATGTCAAAGAATGTTCAAACTACCACACTATTGCACTCATCTCACACACTAGCAAAGTAATGCTTAAAATTCTCCAAGCCAGTCTTCAACAGTATGTGAACTGTGAACTTCAAGATGTTCAAGCTGCTTTTAGAAAAGTCAGACAAACAAGAGATCAAATTACCAACATCCACTGGATCATCGAAAAAGCAAGACAGTTCCAGAAAAAAAAATCTACATCTGCTTTATTGACTACACCAAAGCCCTTGATGGCGTGGATCACAGTAAACTGTGGAAAATTCTGAAAGAGATGGGAATACCAAAACACCTGACCTGCCTCTGAGAAATCTGTATGCAGGTCAGGAATCAACAGTTAGAACTGGACATGGAACAACAGACTGGTTACAAATAGGAAAAGGAGTGCGTCAAGGCTGTATATTGTCACCTTACTTGTTTAACTTATATGCAGAGTACATCATGAGAAATCCTGGGCTGGATGAAACATAAGCTGGAATCAAGATTGCCGGGAGAAATACAAGTAACTTAAGATAAGCAGATGACACCACGCCTGTGGCAGAAAGTGAAGAAAAACTAAAGAGCCTCTTGATGAAAGTGAAAGAGGAGAGTGAAAAAGTTGGCTTAAATGTCAACATTCAGAAAGCTAAGATCATGGCATCTGGTCCCATCACTTCATGGGAAATAGATGAGGAAACAGTGGAAACAGTGTCAGGCTTCCTTTTTTGGGGCTCCAAAATCACTGCAGATGGTGACTACAAACATGAAATCAAAAGACACTTAATCCTTGGAAGGAAAGTTGAGAACAACCTAGACAGCATATTAAAAGCAGAGACATTAAGTTGTCAACAAAGGTCTGCCTAGCAAGGCTATGTTTTTTTTCAGTAGTCATGTTTGGATGTGAGAGTTGGACTACAAAGAAAGCTAAATGCCAAAGAATTGATGCTTTTGAACTGTGGTGTTGGAGAAGACTCTTGAGAGTCCCTTGGACTGCAATGGGATCCAACCAGTCTGTCCTAAAGGAGATTGGTGCTGAGTGTTCATTGGAACCAACTCAATGAAGATGAGTTTGGGTAAACGCTGGGAGTTGGTGATGGACAGAGAAGCCCATCATGCTGCAGTCCTGGGGTTGCAAAGAGTCAGACAAGAATAAGCAACTGAACTGTACTGAAGTTGTGTACTTACAGGAAAAAGTTTATCATGCATAGAACAAAAGACTCAGTGGCCTCTCTTAATTCACATAGTCGATGTTTCTAACCTACTGAATGGAAATTATATGTATATATTTATTGTTACTTAAGTGTATTTAAACAATACTACCTTTACTTGAACATTTTTCTTAGCTTTCGGTTCAGTTTAATTCAATTGCTCAGTCGTGTCTGACTCTTTGCCACCCCATGAATTACCGCATGCCAGGCCTTCCTGTCCCATCACCAACTCCCAGAGTTCACTCAAACTCAAGTCCATCAAGTAGGTAATGCCATCCAGCCATCTCATCCTCTGTTGTCCCCTTCTCCTTCTGACCCCAATCCTTCCCAGCATCAGAGTCTTTTCCAATGAGTCAACTCTTCACATGAGGTGGCGAAAGTACTGGAGTTTCAGTTTTAGCATCATTCCTTCCAAAGAACACCCAGGACTGATCACCTCTAGAATGGACAAATGGATCTCCTTGCAGTCCAAGGGATTCTCAAGAGTCTTCTCCAACACCACAAAAAAATAAATGCCACCATGTCTAACATATCACAAAACTCCAGGATGAATTTGAAATATGTACCATAGATTTGAGACTTTTAGTTGTCTCAGTGGTAAACAATCTGCCTGCCAATGCAGGAGATGCAGGTTCAGTTCTTGGGTAGGGAAGATCCCCTGGAGAAAGAAATCGCAACCTACCCAAGTATTCTTGCCTGGGAAATCCCATGGACAGAGGAGCCTGGTGGGGTATAGTCCATGGGATTGCAAGAGAGTCAGACATAAGTTAGCAACTAAACAACAAGAAGAAACCACAGATTTACTCCATAGCATTTGGAGAACAGGTGTTCTTTCCTTAGTACAGAATAAGTAGTGTTCAGTTCAGTAGCTCAGTCATGTCCTACTCTTCTCGACCCCATGAACCTCAGCACTCAGGCCTCCCTGTCCATCACCAACTCCCAGTGTCCACACAAACCCATGTCCATCAAGTCAGTGATGCCATCTAGCTATCTCATCCTCTGTCATCCCCTTCTCCTCCTACCATCAATTTTTCCCAGTATCAGGGTCTTTTCAAATGAATGAGCTCTTTTCATCAGGTGGTCAAAGTATTGGAGTTTCAGCTTCAACATCAGTTCTTTCAAAGAACACTAGGACTTAATTCTTTTAGGATGAACAGGTTGGATCTCCTTGCAGTCCAAAGGACTCTCAGGAGAGCATCAATTCTTTGGTGCTCAGCTTTCTTTATAGTCCAACTCTCACATCCATACCTCTGTGGACAAAATAATGTCTCTGCTTTTTAATATGCTATATAGGATGGTCATAAATTTCCTTCCAAGGAGTAAGTGTTTTTTTTTTTTTATTTCATGGCTGCAGTCATCATCTGCAGTGATTTTGGAGCCCCCCAAAATAAAGTCAGCCACTGTTTCCACTGTTTCCCCATCTATTTGCCATGAAGTGATGGGACCAGATGCCATGGTCTTAGTTTCCTGAATGTTGAGCTTTAAGTCAACTTTTTCACTCTCCTCTTTCACTTCCATCAAGAGGCTCCTTAGTTCTTTTTGGCTTTCTGCCATAATGGTGGTGTCATCTGTATATCTGAGGTTAGTGATATTTCTTCTGGCAATCTTGAATCCAGCTTGTACTTCTTCCAGCCCAGCGTTTCTCATGATGTACTCTGCATATAAGCTAAATAAGCACGGTGACAATATACAGCCTTGGCGTACTCCTTTTCCTATTTGGAACCAGAATAAGTAGTTTATGAGCTGTTAAAAGGTAAATTTAAACACACTATAATTTTTCAAATGTTTATTTGAATGTGCATATATTTCAGTCCAGCAGTTCCAAATAAAAAGTGGTAAGGTCTCTCCAGTGACAGGAGTTTGGGGAGAGACTTTTATAGAAAACACATGAACGCATAGCAAGGAAAGTTATTTGATTATCTGTAGCTTAAGCTGCCCCCCTACTTGGGAGAGTCTCCTTGACTATTGACGATTGATTGTCATTGTTTCATTTTCTTGGATTCAAGTGCGTTGACTCTGACTTAGATTTTGGTTTGCTTATGTAGGTTACCAAGGAATTAGAGCCACTTCAGCCTAATGACCTCCTTGTTTAAATGCTTATATAATGGGCATGAGTTTGAGCAAATTCCAGGATATAGTGGAGGAAGGGGAAGCCTGGTGTGCTACAGTCAATGGGGTTGCAAAGAGTCTAAAACAGCTTAACAACTGAATGACAATAGCAATAGCACTGTTAAAACTAATACAAACACAAATATTTACCATTATAATTTGTTGAGGATTTCATTCAAAGGATAAAAATGACACACTTTCAAGAACTGTATAATCTATGTGCTAAAACCTCTATAATGTGTTTCACATATTTTATTTATAAATCACAGGTTAACATCTTAACNACTGTTAAAACTAATACAAACACAAATATTTACCATTATAATTTGTTGAGGATTTCATTCAAAGGATAAAAATGACACACTTTCAAGAACTGTATAATCTATGTGCTAAAACCTCTATAATGTGTTTCACATATTTTATTTACAAATCACAGGTTAATATCTTAACAAATTAAGTTTTATCCAGATGTGGATAAAACTTTTTATTGACATATAATCCACATCTGGATAAAACTAGTCTATTTTTATTGACATAGTTATACATTTATTTATTTTACCCACAAGAATCAGTATTTACTTTGATTTTATTTTGTCTTAATTTACTTTATTCTTTATAAATATATTGTTTTATTAAGCTTGGTGTGCATTGATACTTTGAAAATAATGACATTAAATTTATTAAATCATGTAGAATACATTATTATAGTAAACAATTCTTTTATTAAGTACCTCTTAATATTTTCATTTCAGAGCAATCTTAGGTTTACAGTAAAATGAGTAGAGAGTGCAGAGTTTTCCTGTCCATTCCTTGTTCCACCTCATGCATATCCTCCTCCATGGTCAATATTCCCTGCCTGAATGATTCTTTTGTTTCAATTGATGACCTTATATTGATATTATCAATCAAAGCCCATTGCTTATGTTAGGGATACCCTTAGTGTTGTATGTGTTTGGGAGTTGGACAAATGTATAATAATATATATCCATTATTATAATATCACAAAGAGTAATTTCACTGCCCTAAAACCTCTTTACATATATATACACACACACATATATATTTACAAAATAATATGTTTGTGCATTTTGTCTCATTAGTATGATTCCACTTTACTGTGTTTTCACTCTCTGCTGCTGCTAAGTCGCTTCAGTCGTGGCCGACTCTGTGTGACCCCATAGATGGCAGCCCACCAGGCTCCCCTGTCCCTGGGATTCTCTAAGCAAGAATACTGCAGTGGGTTGCCATTTCCTTCTCCAATGCATGAAAGTGAAAAGTGAAAGTGAAATCGCTCAGTCGTGTCCAACTCTTAGTGACCCCATGGACTGCAGCTTACCAGGCTCTTCTGTCTATGGGATTCTCCAGGCAAGGGTACTGGAGTGGGGTGCCACTGCCTTCTCCTTTCACTCTCTAAAATAAAACAATATAAAAGGTTACCATGTCTTTTCAGTGTGTAGAGACACATTTAGAAGACCTTGTTGTGTGTCTCACCATCATCAACACATTTCTTCCCCTATAGGAGTAGTTAACTCAAGAGGGAACAGATGGTAGGAGAGACATAAACAGAATAGAATTGATTTGTGCAGGATTGCACCTGGGCAAATCATACCTTTGACCCTGTCTTGGAGAATAGGAGAAAGGAGTTCCAGGAAACATTTTCTCTTTTTCTTGTTTCCTGTCACAGCATTATTAATCATCTTTTAAACCCATAAATTAACTCCAGCGAGTCTTAGAAAGATGATCTTTATCTTGTAACTTAGCCCATGTAAATGTCACTGGATTAAAATCATGCTCATAATCACTCTATAAAATTATAAAGTCTGGGTCTTTACTCTGAAAGCCCTTTTCACTTGTCAAGGTGATAGGTGACCTGATTAATTACAGTTAGGTCTTTAGGATAAAGGCTTCTGACTACCTTCATTGATTTAAGACTTGATTTAATAACTGTCAACTTTAAAAAATCAGTTTTCTATATCAAACAAAATGTTAGAGATATCTGGAAATAATATTAATGCTGGTAAAAACTATATGTGATTGAATTGTAAAAATTAGAAATATTTTTTGAAATGTGAATAAAAATCTGGCTTGTGTAAACCATATTTTTTATGTTAATTTATACTATGTCACAATAAGTTCCTGAGTGAAACAATAAACTAAAAGTCAGTAACATGGAAAACATCTTTCCCAAACAAGGGGAGAATTTGTTTTTCTTTAAAGAAATGGCAATAATCTTTTATCATGTAAGACTCTCAACTGATGGATCAAGAAGACTCGAATCTGTTTAAGAAAACAAATTTTAAAGCTTTATGCATATTTCAAGTTTTTTTTTAATATCCAAGATTTAAAATCATCTTATGTCTCTTTAATGATCCCTAAAACTGAAGGAGTAAACACACGCTATGAAATAATATGCTGTGTAAGATGACTTTTGCAGTCACAAAATGGAAAAGCTTGAATTCGTTTTTTTTTTTTTTTAATTTTACTATGTTTTATAGAAATACTTGTGGTAAAATAAGAGGCGATATTCTATTGGAGAAAACATATCAACATCAAGCTCTTTACTCATCATGAGACTATTTGTTTGTTTGTTCATTTGTTTTTGTTAATGTTGTGATTTCCCAGATAAACATATGGTATTCACTTCCTCTTTTTAGACTTTTAGTGTCTTTATTACATAGATGTGATCAAGGCCTTCCTGCAGAGAGTGTCTGAAAACTAAGTAAGAGAAGATGAAAATTTCATTGTTTTAATACTCCCTGCTTTTGACATTTTAAACAGGATTTGGTTAATACCTCTAGTTCACTTCCCATAAAGTTTAAAGGAGAAAAAAAGTACTTTTCAAGATAGAATCCAGAATTATTTTGTTACAGCTGAAATAACAATTCATTTAACTGGCAATTTGAAGCCTGGTTATGTCAGAAAAGATAGATGATTAGGAAATATATATTAATCTAAAACAAACCCTATTTGAGGGCTAAATCCTAAGTAATCCATTATGTAGTAATCCATCTTCTCCTTTCTCTGCAATTCCACAGAACTGGGCTAGCTTTTTTTCTCAGTATCATAGTTGTCCATTTGCCAAGCACCCTTCTCATTATACTGTTCCTCTAGGTCACGAGCCATGTCTTATTCTTTGTAGACATTTCAGTGCCTGGATAGTGAATGATTGAATAAATAAAGATATGAACACACAAGTAAGTAACATCAGCAAGAAAGATTTGAAATATAACTTGGGGCACATGATTATTCAAATGTAAAATAATGTATTGAAAATGATAAATTTTTAAAAAAATATTATATAAATAGGGAAATGAATTGTGTATAATTTTTTTCTAAATACTGAGTTATGGGAGTTGAAAGGAATTAATATTTATTGGACTATTTGTTAGGCTTCTTAGATGATCTAATTAGTCAAAGAAGGAATGGGGAAGGGAGAAAGAATATAAGGATGAGTAATCAAACTTTATTAATCAGGGTTGAATTTTAACCACAGAAAGCTATCTAGCTTATGTATTCAAATAAAGCTGAAAATCAGTTTTCTGCCATGTAAACTTTGGACTTTTTTTGTTTTTTTTTCACGCTTAACCTTAATCAATTCAAAGAATTAATGGCTTGGAATTGTGTTGGAGAAGATTCTTGGGAATCCCTTGGACAGCAAGGATATCAAACCAGTCAATCCTAAAAGAAATCAACCCTAAATATTCATTGGAAAGACTAATGCTGAAGCTTCATCTGAAGCTGAAGCTCCAATAATTTGGCCACCTGATGCAAAGAGCACACTCATTGGGCAGTAGAAGATGAGATGATTGGATGGCATCATCGACTCAAGGGACATGTATCTGAGCAAACTCTAGAGATAGTGAAGGAAAGGGAAGCCTGGAGTGCTGTAGTTCATGGAGTTTCAAAGAGTTGTGCACAAATTAATGACCAAACAGCAACCACCTTTATTTATTTGAACAAACTTCGAAAATTTTGCAAAATATAAATAACATTAGAAAAATATTAGGACTTCCCAGATGGGTCAGTGAATAAAGAATCTGCTTACAATGTAGGAGATGCAGAAATATATTATATATAGGATTTTGACATCAGATATAGAAAGCTAGGTACAGCTACCAAAGGCTGGATTTACAGAAGAGAAAGCTCAGGATTAGGACCAAAATAGAACTTGACAGAATAAGCCAAATATTTTCAAATATTTAAACTTGTATTAAATGCATGAGACATTTCTCTAGTATCTTACAGTTACAAACTAGGTATTGACCAGCCTCACAGGTGAACAGTTAGGTGGTCCTGGTGCTCCTGATGGAAGCTTCCAGGGAGAGGTGGTCAGTTGCCTTTCTCTTGCAGGCCTCACAGTCCAACATCCTGGGGGCTGTCACATTCCATTGAGAAGTCTGGGATGCCTGCATGGTCTGCAAGTCAGGCAGTGACAGACACAGAATGTTGTCCCTAGGTTTTGTCTGTCTCTGACTTCCCAGGGTGAGCCTACTGGACCAGGTTGGGAGGGTCTGGCCTCTGGGGGAAAAAGATGGACCCAGTGAGAGACATAGCTGATTTCCTCTCAGAACATGACATTCTGGATGGTCCACTCAGGGGTCTTGATCGTTCACTTCCTTTCGAGGTCAATAGCTCCTCTGGGCTCCATCGCTAAGCCCTTTAACGACTCACACTGCCCAGATTACCCAGGCTCTCAGGACACATGTTGAAGGTTTACAGCTCTACTCTCTGGCTACAAGACCAGCTGCATGACTCCCCAAACTTCCTGAAGGAATTCAGGATGACATTGGTGCTCACTGACATGAACCTGTCTTTGGGCACCAGGAAGAGAAATGCAGTCATGTGGGTAGCATGGGGCCTGGATGTGGACAGATGTTTTGCAGCAGTGACCACGGAGTCTTTCTTGGCCAGCAGGAGTTGACATTGTTTCCAAACTTGGAACAACCTACCTGACTTGTGCCTCCTTGGAACCTGAGGCCATCCTGTCTGCGGCTGCCTGCCTCCCCAGCTCCTACTCCTAAGTCAGCTTCTCTTAGTAGCACCTGGTGTCCTACTCAAGTTTTGTGACCAGCTGCTTGTCAACTGTAAAAAAGCCCTTGATTTCATCTCAGTAATCTCACATTGCCTACCTGAGGTAGTGCATGAGTTCCCAAAGAGCTGGGATCTTGTTCTTCTCTAGGGCAGACTTCAAGGAAATGACAATTGGAATAATACTTTCTAGGAAATTCCTCCTTTGAACTTAAGCTCCTTCTGCACCTCCTACACGAACACTTTGATTTGGGCCAGGTCCTTGTCTGGTTTAGCCCTCAATGCCTGCAATCTGATCTCCTTCAAACTGAGCACCTCAAACATGTCTGAGAGGAGTTTGCTGTCTTCTGTGTCCACAGGAGGTCACTGTCAGTGAAGTAGCCAGGATGTCGCTGAAGATTCTCGAAGTGATGTTGAACCCCTCCTCATCAGTGAAGTAGTGTTCCAGGAGAAACTTGTAGATTTTCATCTACTTTTCCTTGTCCATATTCCTTTTCAGGGAGAATAGCCACTTCTCTCTCTCCACCTGGGGGAACCTATTGAAACTTTTGTGTTTCTCAAAGTTGTTGAAGAGGAAAATGAATGCAATGAGATGCTGGAAAAATATGTTTGGATTCCTCTTCAGGAGCAATGGGACAGATAGACTGCCCTGGTGCTGGTGACCTCTGGGTTCAGGTCTACCAGTGTGCTGATGAAACAGAGGAACAGGCAACACTTTCACTTGATGAAGTTCTCCTGCAGGGGTCGGGTGAACAAAAGTAGTGTCTGCTTCCGGAAGAAAGGGTTCAGATGGACACAGAGGTCACATAGGATAATGTTGTTGAGGACATTCCTGCCTATGCCCACCTTCTAGCCCCTCTTTCAGGTTCATGCAAGTTATGCCCTCTGTGATCAGAGGACAAGTCATCATCACCTTGAGAAAGCTATGCTTACAGCTTGAGGACCTCATCAAGAATAGTGTCCCCATCTTGATATGAGAACTAGAGGTGGGCATAGACAGGAGCTCTCATCTACTGCAGCCAGGATAACCCCCTCCAGCCAGGCCTTCTGTAGATGGACACACCAGGTTTGGGCCATCAGCAGCTCAGTAGAGATTGCAAAGCCTGCTTGCCAACAGACATGGTGAAATCAAACACTGATTATGCAGNCTCCCGGCAATCTTGATTCCAGCTTGTGCTTCTTCCAACCCAGTATTTCTCGTGAGATACTCTGCGTATAAGTTAAATAAGCAGGGTGACAATATACAGCCTTGACATACTCCTTTTCCTATTTGTAACCAGTCTGTTGTTCTATGTCCAGTTCTAACTGTTGCTTCCTGACCTGCATAGAGGTTTCTCAAGAGGCAGGTAAGGTGGTATGGTATTCCTATCTCTTTCAGAATTTTCCACAGTTTATCGCAATCCACACAGTCAAAGGCTTTGGCATAGTCAATAAAGCAGAAATAGGTGTTTTTCTAGAGCTCTTTTGCTTTTTCCTTGATCCAGTGGATGTTGGCAATTTGAACTCTGGTTCCTCTGCCTTTTCTAAAACCAGCCTGAACATCTGGACATTCATGATTCACGTATTGCTGAAGCCTGACTTGGAGAATTTTGAGCATTACTTTTCTAACATGTGAGATGAGTGCAATTTTGCAGTAGTTTTAGCATCCTTTGACATTGTCTTTCTTTGGGATTGGAATGAAAACTGACCTTTTCCAGTCCTATGGCCACTGCTGAGTTTTCCATATTTGCTGGCATATTGAGTACAGTACTTTCACAGCATCATCTTTCAGAATTTGAAATGGCTCAACTGGAATTCCATCACCTCCACTAGCTTTGTTCATAGTGATGCTTTCTGAGGCCTACTTGACTTCACATTCCATGATGTCTGGCTCTAGGTGAGTGATCACAGCATCATGATTATCTGAGTCATCAAGATATTTTTTGTACAGTTCTTCTTTGTATTCTTGCCACCTCTTAATATCTTCTGTTTGTGTTAGGTCCAGACCATTTCTGTCCTTTATCAAGCCCATCTTTGCATGAAATGTTCCCTTGTATTCTCTAATTTTCTTGAAGAGACCTCTAGTCATTCTGTTATTTTCTTCTATTTTTTTGCATTGATCACTGAGGAAGGCTTTCTTATCTCTCCTTGCTATTATTTAAAACTCTGCATTCAGATGCTTATATTTTTCCTTTTCTCCTTTGCTTTCCACTTCTCTTCTTTTCATAGCTATTTGTAAGGCCTTCTCAGCAGCCATTTTGTTTTTTGCATTGCTTTTTCTTGGGAATGGTCTTGATCCCTGTTTCCTGTATGATGTCACAAACCTCCATCTATAGCTCATCAGGCATGCTATCTATCAGATCTAGTACCTTAAATCTATTTCTCACTTCCACTGTATAATCATAAGGAATTTTATGTAGGTCATACTTGAATAGAAAAAGGAGTATGTCAAGGCTGTATATTGTCATCCTGCTTACTTAACGAATATGCAGAGTACATCATAAGAAATGCTGGGCTGGAAGAAGCACAAACTGGAATCAATATTGCCAGGAGAAATATCAATAACCTCTGATATGCAGATGACACTACCCATATGGCAGAAAGTGAAGAGGAACTAAAAAGCCTCTTGATGAAAGTCAAAGAGGAGAGTGCAAAAATTGACTTAAAGCTCAACATTCAGAAAACTAAGATCATGGCATGCAGTCCCATCACTTCATGGCAAATACATGGGGAAACAGTGGAAACAGTATCAGACTTTATTTTGGGGGGCTCCAAAGTCACTGCAGATGGTGACTGCAGCCATGAAACTAAAAGACGGTTACTCCTTTGAAGGAAAGTTATGACCAACCTTGATAGCATATTCAAAAGCAGAGACATTAC
>SJYW01054425.1:338444-350457 GCA_006410735.1 Raphicerus campestris | reverse complement strand
AAATGCAAGAGGAAATTGGTGTGAAGGGAAAATAAGAATTTGAAAATGATCTGAAGTGAGGAGCATTAGGGTTTGTATACAACACACACCTCGGAATTGGAGCTTCCCCAGTTGCCAGAGCTGAAAAGCCAGCCAGTTATAAGAAGCACAAGGTTCAGAAGATTAAAACTGCATCAGTGGCTCAGGAAAACCACAGGTTTTTTTTTTTTTTAAACAATATCTATTTGTTTAGGCTGGGCCAGGTCTTAGTTATAGGACGTGGGATCTAGTTCCCTGACCAAGAATTGAACCTGGGGCCGCTTGCATTGAGAGCATGGAGTCTTACCCACTGAACTACCAGGAAAATCCCACAAATCACAGGTTTTATGCCTATAGAAGCCTCAACCTCAGAAGATCTTTTGTGAATATGCTAAAGGGGACAATGCAGTATGAGGCCAGTAGACTGTGTTGTCAACAGCAACCACCCCTAGCTTCTGTGTGATTGTTTCCAGTTACCTCTCAATATAGAAAAATAGTTCCTTTTGTGCTGCTGTGAGTTAAAGTAGTTCTACAAGAATTAGGGATTTAAAATATCTAGGATGACCTATACAATTGTGAGACAGTCCTCTATGAATATTCTTTTGCCCAGCTGAGTCAGATAAGGTGGTGATCGAGATTTTGTTATTACTCATTCAGTTTTTTAAAAAAATATATTTATTTGGCTGTACCAGGTCTTAAGTTGTGGCATGCAGGGTCTTTAGTTGCAGCATGCGGGATCTGATTCCCTGACCAAGGGATAGAACCCCGGCCCGCTGCATTGGGAGTGCCGAGTCTTAGCCACTGGACCACCAGGGAAGTCTCTACTTATGCATTTTTATCATTACTAATAATTCTAGCAATAGCACCATTTCCTAACATGTGGCTACTCTTTGCACAGCCCCCATAACGTGTCAGACATTAGGGCACTAGCTGCTGAAGACATCTCGTAATCCTTGCAGAAACCCTGCAGGAGCTTGATTTTGACTTTAGGGAAAGGAAATTGACTCAGAGAATTTGACTGACTTGGCCCGTGCACCTTGTACGGATTCCACTACCCGAGACCAAGAAGTTGAGGAGAGAGGGCAGTTGAGTTCTTTTAAGCCAAATCTTAAAAACAGTCCTGGGAGCAACCTTTTCATTAACCCATGTGCAGAGATAGCCCCCGGCTACCTCCTCCCTTCCCCCATGCCTGGGTGCCCCTGGTTTCTGGTGGCCCCCTGTGTGTCGCGTGCCTGCTTTGTGGCATTCCACAGCTGGCTCCCTTTGAGACTGAACTGTGCCTCCAGAGCGAATGAGAGTGATTGGAAAAGCTACATAAGAACAAGTGTTTTCTTGCTTTGATTTTTAAAAATGCTCTTAAGCTTTGAAAATATAATTAAATTTAAGTTGGCTAATGTCAGGAAGGGCAGTCTTACAAGAAGGGGAGAAAAAAACCTTCCATGTAAAGATGCTTGAGATTTGATAATATTTTTACCATATCCTTGTGATTAAAAATTTAAGTGAAAAAAAAATAAAAAAAATAAAAAACAGTGTTACCAAAAGTGGGGTCTACCACAGCTCTAAAGTCAATAAAGAGGCAAGACAGGTAGGAAGGAAAGGAAAAGAAAGCAAGTTTGCTTTAACTTAATTTCAAAGGCTGGCAACAGAATATGGGGGTCACTCCTGTCCAAAGGCTGACTCCCCCTACTGACAATCAGCATTCAAGAGACTTTAGAGGCAGAAGGAGGGGCTTCATGCAGAAATGGCACAGTCAGCTCTCCTAGTCATCTTAAAATTGGTCATGTTGTGATCTGATGAGGATCATGTTGATTGTTTTAACCACAGTTCATCTTCAGTTCCAGGGTCACTTTTTTCCCTTTCTTTGAGGCCAATTCTCAGAATTGTGGCAGCTTATATCATAGCTATAGTCTGGTCATCATGTAGTTAACTTATTCACCTGGATGAGGGGAGGAGAGTGGATTCAGTATCTACATGACAACTCAAAGGTCCTATAGATAACTTAATCTCAGTTGTGGCCTAGAAGTGGAGGGTAGGACTAAGGAGCTATTGTTCAATGGGCATAAATTTTGAGCTTTGGAAAATGAAGAATGTTTAAGAAATGGTGGTGAAGTTTGCTAAAAAAAATGTGAATGTACTTAATGCCAGTAAAGTGTACACACTTTTTTTTTTTTTACATGGTAGGAAAAATACTATACTTTCCTCTTAAGGCTGAGATAGAACAAAGTTCAAAGATAGAATTTGAAAATCTCATTCTTTAAGCTTGTACTATTTCTTTCATTATTGTGTAGAATTATCTGTATCTGTTTGGGATCACTCTTTACATCCATTTTAGTTTACAAAAATCTTATTTGACTTCATTATTTATCTGTGATAACTGTAAACTTGTGACTAGTTTTAAAAAAAATTGCAAGAGAGTTCCAGAAAAACATACTGTGTGGATCACAATAAACTGTGAAAATTCTGAAAAAGATGGGAATACCAGACCACCTGACCTGCCTCTTGAGAAATCTGTAAGCAGATCAGGAAGAAACAGTTAGAATTGGGCATGGAACAACAGATTGGTTCCAAATAGAAAAAGGAGTACATCAAGACTGTGTATTGTTACCCTGCTTATTTTACTTATATGCAGAGTACATCATGAGAAATGCTGGGTTGGATGAAGCACAAGCTGGAATCAAGACTGTCAGGAGAAATATCAATAATCTCAGATATGCAAATGACATCACCTTTATGGCAGAAAGTGAAAAACTAAAGACCTTCTTGATGAAAGTGAAAGAGGAGAGTGAAAAAGTTGGCTTAAAGCTCAACATTCAGAAAACGAAGATCATGGCATCTGGTCCCATCACTTCATGGCAAATAGATGGGGAAACAGTGGCTGACTTTATTTTGGGGGGCTCCAAAATTACTGCAGATGGTGATTGCAGCCATGAAATTAAAAAATGCTTATTCTTTGGAAGGAAAGTTATGACCAACCTAGACAGCATATTAAAAAGCAGAGACATTACTTTGCCAACAAAGGTCTATCTACTCAAGGCTATGGTTTGTCCAGTAGTCACTTATGAATGTGAGAGTTGGACTATAAAGAAAGCTGAGCACCAAAAAATTGATGCTTTTGAGCTGTGGTGCTGGAGAAGACTCTTGAGAGTCTCTTGGACTACAAGGAGATCAAACTAGTCATCCTAAAAGAGAGCAGTCCTGGGTGTTCATTGGAAAGACTGATTTTGAAGCTGAAACTCCAGTACTTTGGCCACCTCATGCGAAGAGCTGACTCATTGGAAAAGACCCTGATGCTTGGAAAGATTAAAGGCAGGAGAAGGGGGTGGCAGAGGATGAGACGGTTGGATGGCATCATCGACTCAATGGATATGAGTTTGGGTAAACTCTAGGAGTTGGTGATGGACAGGGAGGTCTGGCGTGCTGGGGTTCATGCGGTCACAAAGAGTAGGACACAACTGAGTGACTGAACTGAACTAAAACAAATTGCAACCAAAATTTAGAATATGCACAAAAAATGTAATGTTAAGAGAGCAGCTAGATTAATTTATAAAGTAGTTCCTCAAAGGTACAAATATTTTCAAAGTCTTATTGATAGCAAGCTGCAGAGAGAAAATATATTCTTGCATGCATATATTTATGTTTTATCTCAATATTTTTATATAACAAGTATAATAGGCATATGAAACATTTTAAACTTTTGACAATTTTTACTTTAATATTATAATTTGTTTAGATGCAATTTTTTATTTTATGTTTCTAATAATTGCATATATTTAATTCCTATTTTTCTAACTTACTAAGTGATTTGTTTATCAAGGTCATGTGCTATACCAAAACTTGTGCTTGTGTTATTACAAAAATAATTTGTCTGAATTTTGAGCTTTCCAACTGAATTTATATTAATAATCCCAATGACACAAAATGTTTCATGTTTAACCAGAGTGAAATTCCAAAAGGTTTTTGATTCCATGAATTAGTTGAAAAAATTAACCATTGTTGGAATTAATTCAGCTTCTTTTCCATTTGAAGAAATAATATTAACAATTTGTAAGTTCTGTGTAAACTTCTGCTGCTATAATGAAGCCTACAAATTAACATATATCCATCACTTACAACATGTTCAAATAAATAAGGTTATTGCAGGAGAATAGTTATTTAAGTGAAAAGTAATGTTTCGTAAAGATACATATGAATCTAACTTCTATAATTGCACTTGGGAACAGAGCCTGGCCCAGGTGGCTCAGTTGGTAAAGAATACATCTGCCAGTGCAGGAAATGCATCTTTGATCCCTTGATGAGGCCAGTCCCCTGGGAAGGAAATGGCAACCCACTCCAGTATTCTTGCTGAGGAAGTCCACATGGTTATAGTCCATGGGATCCCAAAGAGTCAGATACAACATGGACACAATAGTATGTTCAGAGATGATGACTCAACTATCTAACTAGATGAAGCCAACCTAGTTTATGGAGGATAATCTGCTTTACTCAAACCAATTTGAATGTTAATGTCATTCAAACAGTTTACCTCCTTAGCAACATCCAGACCAATGACTGACCATATATCCAAGCACAGTGGAGTTATCAAGTTGATACATAACCACAAGTTCATTGAATGAAGCAGAATTGCTTCAATGAATATAGAATGTATTTCCAAAAAGAACAATATATTTACTTCTTGATATGACTGCCTCTTCAGCCAGGAAAGTAGTTTTAAGTTGAGAAAATGGGAGGCATGGGTCTTATTCTTTTGATTTAAGCAAGCGTTAGCAATGTAGGTCTTGAGGGTCAAATTCCATTAGCCAGTTATTTTGTTAATAAAGTTTTATTGGAACAGCCATTCACTTAAGCATTGTGCACAGCTGCTCTCATGCTACAAAGGCAGAGTCCAGTAGTTGTCATGCAGACTTGGTGGCCCAAGATCTAAACTGGTTACTACATTTTTATTTATAGAAAATTCTAATCATTGGTCTGGAATCAAAACATCCATGTGTTACCTGAACATCTTAGAATGTTAATATGAAACAGATAAGATCCAGGAAAAGTAAAGCTATAATATTCATCACACTTTCCCTCTGTCAAATAATGGGGAATAACTTCAATTGGTGGTAAAATTGTGTTCTTTGTAATTTTGTGGTAATTATAGTGTGTGTTTGAATGAATTGGACATGAGAATGTCTTATTATCTTTAGAAATTGCAACCAAAGTTTTCAAGGGACTACTTTTGTATTTGAGATGTTATTGCTCATTGCAAGAGCTTTACTAATATATATATGCATATAATTTAAATATACATGTGTAAATATATATATATATTTTTTTCTTTGTAAGGCCAAATTTACTACTCTCAATACTTGCAAAATGGATCCTTGGAACAAAAAAAATGAATTATGTGAACTGAGTGGGTTATAAAATGTGACCAGATAGGCTATTAGGAAATGAACTCTCAACTAGTTTTCCGGTTGGAGGCAACTTATGCTTTTTAATCGCTAACTTGCCACATCCCACTATATTTTGCATAGAGAATAATACATTCAATAATTTGGTTTCAAAGGCTAATGTGGTCATGAAAATTCAGTGTTTGTAGCCACTCAAGCTAATTGTTCCATTGAAAATATAATGAAGATGCCGTAAAGGAATTTCATAGATTTTTCAAAGTGCTGAAGCAATAAATGATCCCTCGTGGTTCCTCTTTGAAACATTATTTTCTGTGCTTCACAACTCTTACTAACAGAATGAGAAATATCTGGAATGTATTTATGCATTAAAGGAATATGGATGTTCCTGGCCAAGGCACAGATGGTAGAAATTAAAGTTCACTCCCAGGGACAGGATTCAGTATATAAATACAGAGATGCTGATAAATGATTTAAAAAGTAGAAGTTTACCATAGAGTGTGAAATCTTTCTAAGAAACATGTGAGTCTATAATAGTATTACCAGGTGATTCTCCAAATGTGTTTTCATATATCTCTTTAAAATAGATTACATTTATTTTTAAGATATAAAAATTTTAGCTGGTACTTAAACCATTTAGAAAGTAATAAGCAAAGCATGTATGCCAATATGGATTAGGAAAAACTAAAATTGCTTACATTAAAATAAAAGGTTATATTATATTTAGTACTTAAGCTAAACTGCAGTTGTTAAAGCCAAACGTTAGTTCCCTTCATTAAATCAAGCCCACTGGTTTAGAAACATCTAGTCTAAATTCAGATCATCAATATTTTGGTGACCATACTAAGGCTTAGGCATGAATTTTGTTGTTTCTTGTCATCAAAATTAATCTGCTAATTCTTACATAAAATTATGTAATATTTATAGTATATTTTAAAATGTCTTTTATGAGTATATGTTACTTGCCAACTATGTATTTAAAGCATTGGCTTTGGAAAGGAAAAGTCATCTACAATGACAGCCAATGACCAAAATCATTGAATAACCCTTGTTATTTTATGTAAGCAGAACCTCTGAGTATGATGGAATATCACTTCCATGATTAAGTTATGTTATATGACAAGTAAAAAAGTAACCTGATATTTTGAGAGAAGAGAGCAATTAGAAAGAATATAACATTCAGCAATTTCTTAATCCAGAAGAAAAAATAAGTAATAAAAATCCATAACTTACTCTTTTCATCAAATTATTATTTAATTTAGCTATAATTTATAAAATAAATTGTTGGTTCTAGATATTGATAAATAATGGAAAATGAAAAAAAATACATCATCCCAACTTTTGCTTCATTTTCAGTTAAAGAAAATCCTGAGGTTGCTGAAATTGCTTTAGATTTTTCTTTTATTGTCATTTATATATTTAGTTAGATTGGGTTCTCCTATGAGTGATGACAAAATAAAGCATAGAAACTTTCACTATAGAGTGTCAGATACTATATCATTGCCGTCAATCCAACTTAGGTAAGACAAGCAAACTCGTAACACTTTATATGTATAATGTTNAAGAAATATCTGGAATGTATTTATGCATTAAAGGAATATGGATGTTCCTGGCCAAGGCACAGATGGTAGAAATTAAAGTTCACTCCCAGGGACAGGATTCAGTATATAAATACAGAGATGCTGATAAATGATTTAAAAAGTAGAAGTTTACCATAGAGTGTGAAATCTTTCTAAGAAACATGTGAGTCTATAATAGTATTACCAGGTGATTCTCCAAATGTGTTTTCATATATCTCTTTAAAATAGATTACATTTATTTTTAAGATATAAAAATTTTAGCTGGTACTTAAACCATTTAGAAAGTAATAAGCAAAGCATGTATGCCAATATGGATTAGGAAAAACTAAAATTGCTTACATTAAAATAAAAGGTTATATTATATTTAGTACTTAAGCTAAACTGCAGTTGTTAAAGCCAAACGTTAGTTCCCTTCATTAAATCAAGCCCACTGGTTTAGAAACATCTAGTCTAAATTCAGATCATCAATATTTTGGTGACCATACTAAGGCTTAGGCATGAATTTTGTTGTTTCTTGTCATCAAAATTAATCTGCTAATTCTTACATAAAATTATGTAATATTTATAGTATATTTTAAAATGTCTTTTATGAGTATATGTTACTTGCCAACTATGTATTTAAAGCATTGGCTTTGGAAAGGAAAAGTCATCTACAATGACAGCCAATGACCAAAATCATTGAATAACCCTTGTTATTTTATGTAAGCAGAACCTCTGAGTATGATGGAATATCACTTCCATGATTAAGTTATGTTATATGACAAGTAAAAAAGTAACCTGATATTTTGAGAGAAGAGAGCAATTAGAAAGAATATAACATTCAGCAATTTCTTAATCCAGAAGAAAAAATAAGTAATAAAAATCCATAACTTACTCTTTTCATCAAATTATTATTTAATTTAGCTATAATTTATAAAATAAATTGTTGGTTCTAGATCTTGATAAATAATGGAAAATGAAAAAAAATACATCATCCCAACTTTTGCTTCATTTTCAGTTAAAGAAAATCCTGAGGTTGCTGAAATTGCTTTAGATTTTTCTTTTATTGTCATTTATATATTTAGTTAGATTGGTTTCTCCTATGAGTGATGACAAAATAAAGCATAGAAACTTTCACTATAGAGTGTCAGATACTATATCATTGCCGTCAATCCAACTTAGGTAAGACAAGCAAACTCGTAACACTTTATATGTATAATGTTCAAAATGTGTAAATATACCTTAATGTGGATAATTTCTTTTCACTTATGACATTTTTAATTAATTTATTTTAATAGGAAAATAATTAAGCTTTGCAATATCGTGATGATTTTTGCTGTACCTAGACATAAATCAATCACAGGTGCATTGCAGGAAATCAAACAGTTGTGAATATACAACCATTTTCTCTATTGCCTATGTAATTATTTTTAAATTTTACAATAAGCCTTAATTGTATTTATCGAAATGTAACTTTAACAGTAAAACTTGGGGTTTATAATTTGTGTATATTTTTCTAAATTTCATTTTCTAGTTCTTAGTGTTTTTGCTTGTGTATATGTCTTATAGTAGAATTAATCCATGGCTTTTCTTCATGGATGAAGAAAATCTGGCTTTTATTTATGGATGGTTTTAGAAGCAATATCCTATACTCTGGCATAATTTTTAAAAAGTTATATGCAGAATATATTTATATACTTTTAAAGTCATATCTGGATAAGACCCTTGAATACAGGATTGACTCAAGGACTGCAATAGGATTGAAGTGCTAGTGGTGGTTCATGTATAGTTTAGTTGTGAAAAGCAGGTAAGAATGGATGTATGAGTTGTACTTGATATTTATTACAAATAAATACAAAGAAGATAACTCAAGCATAGTTATCTATGCTTGAAAATGAATATCTTAAAATATAGTCAAAAGCTATTTTGAATAAAATTTACAGTGATGAGTATTTAAAGAAATTGCTGAGTTGCACAGGAAGTTCTCTGAGCTCTCTCCTAAATGGCCATGTACAACATTTACAGGGAGAGATTCATACTTATCCATTAATGCCAAAAGTGGTAACAAATTCTGAATATTCAATTACCTTTACTTGGGTTTGGAGAAAGCAGTGGAAAACATCAGTAGATTTGAGGATCACCAAAACACTGACCCCTAAGGCATAAAAGATATTGGTAGAAAATTGATGAACCTTACCACCCTGGACCCCTAATAGTCCATGCAGATTAGGCCTCAAGATGTCAGGAAAGGAAGCACTGGCTTTGTTGTTAGACATTAAAGATGTGCATTTTTTAGAATGCCCTGAAAATTTAGGTCTTCATTATTTGTTATTTTAACAAAAGCAACAGACAGCCTCAAAGAACACTGCAAAGCTTACCAAGCAAGAATTGTGCACATAATGGCCCATGAAGATGGAAGCTGGGAGGTTATAAATGCACAGCTTGCATTCTGTACCAAAGAGTGATAGCTGATATGAATTTTAGAAGTGAAAAAATTCTCTCATTAGAAATGTGAGCTCAGATTTTGTATGTGAACCTGCAGCAGTTGGAAGCCCTAGAGCATTTTTGACTCCAGGAATGTTCTTCTCTCACTTTAACTGCCAGCTCCTGGTAGAATGAGACTTGGACTTTGCAGGTGAAGCTCAAGGACAAAACCGAGAGTCACAGTCTGGGATGTCAAAAATCAAATCAGATGACAAATGCGGAAGATGAGTCCTATCCATGGGAATATATGGCCAAAACAAGAGTCAAAGAAATGGACTAGAATTAAAAGTAGGGAATAAGAGAAAGTAAGAAATTATAATATTAATAAAAAACAACAATGACAATAATAATGCCTAGCATAAACTGATCACTTGTTCTAAGCATTGTCCTAGGCAGTTTATGTATATTAATTCATTTAATTCTCTCCATGTACTTAAGAGATGGAGTTTGTTATAACCAATCTTTTGTTTACAGATACAGAGACTAGATATAGTGAGGATAAAACTTGTTCTTATTCAGGTAGAGAGCAGAAAAACTAATGTGAAATTGGCTTAGAGATATTTACCCTGGTTACACTTGTGAAGGGATGCTAGGTTCATTTAAAAGATAAACAATGAAGCAGGTAGACCAGCTATTTGGATTTAGTTTGTAAAAATGTTTGAACAACATACTAAGTATTTCAGATTTCATTATGTTTCTCTGCTCGAGTAACTCCATAACTCCTTTTTAATAAGAAATAAAGAATTATCTAATAATTAGAGTTTTTAAAGTCCATTAGCCACCACAAGAGTTCTTCATTACTATGTTGTTGAACATGCTCATGCAGAGTCTAGAAGTCTGTCAAGGGTTGATTTAGAGTAGAGTCCTACATTGTTTGAGATATTTTTAATTGTAACCTCCAAGTTAGAGACCTTAAGATCCATTCTGACCCAAGGTACTTTTATTGTCACTCAAACAAACAGATATCCTATAATTAAATATATGACATTATAAATTTTTGAAAATATTACCCTGTATTGTAATATAATATACTATGTAGGATTTTACTCAAAAATTAGAATAAAAATCACATGCTCAGACACCCTTCCGAACATCAATGTAATTTCAGTTTGCTTAAAGGAATCTTTGCATAATAAAGGAATAATTACACTCAACTCCTATTATGTTTGTGTTAAAGAGATATGAGATGCAAACTCTGTTCTGCCTTCTCATTTTCTAATCCTGCCAGCTATTACTGACTATTTAAAGCCGAGATATAACTTAAACTTCTTTTCATCTCTAGTTATCAATGTGCCTTGGTATCTGTTTTTGAAACATTGTTAACATCCACTGAGATAGCAACCAGAATAGAGGAAGTATAAATTTAGGTTTGCCTGTTGGATAATAAGCAGACTTATGTTAGGCAGAGAGGGTTAGATATTGAATTTGGTTTTGAGTTCGCTATGCCTGAAAGGCAAAGTAGGTGGTTTGGTTTTGTCTGAAGTTTTGTTGTTGTTGTTTTCCATAGAAAATTATAAATAGTCTTCAGTTCAGTTCAGTCGCTCAGTCGTGTCCGACTCTTTGTGACCCCATGAATCGCAGCACGCCAGGCCTCCCTGTCCATCACCAACTCCCAGAGTTCACTCAGACTCAAGTCCATCGAGTCCGTGATGTCATCCAGCCATCTCATCCTCCGTCATCCCCTTCTCCTCCTGCCCCCAATCCCTCCCAGCATCAGAATCTTTTCCCGTGAGTCAACTCTTCGCATGAGGTGGCCCAAGTACTGGAGTTTCAGCTTTAGCATCATTTCTTCCAAAGAAATCCCAGGGCTGATCTCCTTCAGAATGGACTGGTTGGATCTCCTTGCAGTCCAAGGGACTCTCAAGAGTCTTCTCCTACACCACAGTTCAGAAACATCAATTCTTCGGTGCTCAGCATTCTTCACAGTCCAAGTCTCACATGACCACAGGAAAAACCGTAGCCTTGACTAGACGGACCTTAGTCAGCAAAGTAATGTCTCTACTTTTTTTTTTTTTTAATTTTATTTTTACTTTATTCTACATTACAATACTGTATTGGTTTTGCCATACAATGACATGAATCAGCCACAGGTGTACACAATCTCCCAATGCTGAAGCCCCCTCCCACCTCCCAACCCATATCATCTCTCTGGATCATCCCCGTGCACCAGCCCCAAGCATCCTGCATCCTGTATTGAACATAGACTGGCGCTTTGTTTCTTACATGATAGTATACATGTTTCAATGCCATTCTCCCAAATCATCCCACCCTCTCCCTCTCTACTTTTGAATATGCTATTTAGGTTGGTCATAACTTTTCTTCCAAGGAGTAAGCGTCTTTTAATTTCATGGCTGTAGTCACCATCTGCAGTGATTTTGGAGCCCAGAAAAATGAAGTCTGACACTGTTTCCACTGTTTCCCCATCTATTTCCCATGAAGTGATGGGACAGGAGGCCATGATCTTCATTTTTTGAATGTTGAGCTTTAAGCCAACTTTTTCACTGTCCTCTCACTTTCATCAAGAGGCTTTCTGCCATAAGGGTGGTGTTATCTGCATATCTG
>SJYW01054425.1:253291-287824 GCA_006410735.1 Raphicerus campestris | reverse complement strand
AGATGAGATAACTGTTGCTTCTCTATGAAGAACAGACAAAACTGAAGATGGTTTAGCTAACATAGCAGAGTATTTAAATTTTTAAAATTGGGGTATAATAGACATATAAATTCATGTAATATTAGGGTGTACAACATGTTGGTTTGCTACATTTAAATATTACAATATGATATCACCATAGAATCAGCTAATACCTCTGTCATGTCTCATAATTATCTTTTCTTTTTTTGTAGTAAGAACTTTTAAAATTTCTTAGCAACTTTTAAGTATGTAATAAGGATTATTAACTATAGTAATATTGTTGTTTATTAGACCCCTAGAACTTATTTATCTTTAACTGCAAGTTTGTATCCTTTAGCCTACATCTAAGATTAAACAAATAAATGACAAGCTTTGACAGTTAAGTCACAAATAGGATTTTGACTGATGCCACTTCAAAATTTCTTCCTCTAATCTGAAAAATAGCTGACAGACTGTTTGAAACCAAAGCCAATATTTCAGAAATTGTGTGTTGGTGATCTAAATGACAGATTTAGCCTGTAGATTTATTTTGTTTGGCACATAACTATTGGGAGCCAACATTTAAAAATTGGAAGTATCCATATAAAATATGGTTTTGCAGATTATCTGGAAATGTCAGACACTCTGGTAACATTAGACCCAGTATCAACAATAGAAGCTGGTTTGTCTTTACACAAACCCATAGACTTTCTGATTTTCTACAGTTGTTACCAGAAAGTACTGAAGTTTTAATAACCAAAGCTAATGGTAAGTTGCATTACATTATCACTTCTGCTCTACTGTTTTTCTTAAGATACAGAAATATTCTGCAATAAACTTCTCTCTCAAAAATGACAAAAATACAGAAAGAAAGTTGATTTTTATTTTCTTAATCTATGAGTATTTGAGCTTGTGACTTTTGACTTTTACATATGATGTAACAAATTTAATTATCCTATATAGGAAAATAATTAGACAACACATTCAATTGAGTTATATTTTAATATTAGAAAACAAAAAAAATTATTGCCAACAGAAGCACATTCTAAGACATTCTTCATTAAATTCTGAAACTGGTAATGAAGAAAATTGTTATGGGTCTAAAGGACTCTTCACTTTTCTGAAATTGTTTCATTTCGTACCTCATAGCTCTGCTGTAAGTCAAAAATTCATTTGTTCCTACATTTTGCCTAATTATATACACATTTTAAGTTCTAATTGTGCCTTTAATGTGTATAGAAAGAAATATTCACAAAGATTAGCGTATCTGGAAATATACAATTGGTTTGATGTTTCTTGTAATATTATAACTATTATAATATTTAATTATCCATAGAAATACTATATATATCTACATTTACTTCTATGTATTTAATAAATGCACCTTTGCAGCCACAGATGTAGAATTTCTATGCCATCTGCAAAAACAAGACTAGGAGCTGACTATGGCTCAAATCATAAACTCCTTATTGCAAAATTCAGACTTAAATTGAAGAAAGTAGGGAAAACTGCTAGACCATTCAGGTATGACCTAAATCAAATCCCTTATGGTTATACAGTGGAAATAACAATAGAATCAAGGAATTATATCTGATAGACAGAGTGCCTGAAGAACTATGGACAGAGGTGTGTGATGTTGTACAGGAGGCAGTGATCAAGACCATTCCCAAGAAAAAGAAAGGCAAAAAAGCAAAATGTTTGTCTGAGAAGGCTTTACAAATAGCTGAGAAAAAAAGAGAAGCTAAAGCAAAGCAGCAAAGGAAGGTATACCCATTTTAATGCAGAGTTTCAAGGAATAGCAAAGAGAGAAAAGAAAGCCTTCCTCACTGATCAATGCAAAGAAATAGAAGAAAACAATAGAATGGAAAAGGCTAGAGATCTCTTCAAGAAAATTAGAGATACCAAGGCAACATTTCATGCAAAGCTGGGCACAATAAAGGACAGAAATGGTATGGGTCTAAGGAAGCAGAAGACATTAAGAAGAGCTGGCAAGAATACACAGAAAAATTATACAAAAAAGATCTTCAATGATCCAGATAACCACAATGGTGTGATGACGCACCTAGAGCCAGACATTCTGGAGTCTGAAGTCAAGTAGGCCTTAGGAAATATGACTATGAACAAAATGAGCAGAGGTGATGGAATTCCAGTTAAGCTATTTCAAATCCAAAAGATGATGCCATGAAAGTGCTGCACTCAATAAGCCAGCAACTTTGGAAAATTCAGCAGTGGCAACAGAATGGGAAAAGGTCAGTTCTCATTCCAGTCCCAAAGAAAGACAATGCCAAAGAGTGTTCAAACTACTTCACAATTGCACTAATCTCACACAGTAGCAAAGAAATGCTCAAAATTCTGTGAGCCAGGCTTCAGTAATACATGAATGATGAACTTCCGGATGTTCAAGCTGGATTTAATAAAGACAGAGGAACCAGAGATCAAACTGCCAACATCTGTTGGATCATAGAAAAAGAAAGAGAATTCCATAAAAACATCAACTTCTGCTTTATTGACTATGCCAAAGCCTTTGACTATGTGGATCACAACAAACTATGGAAAATTCTTAAAGAGATGGGAATGCCAGACCGCCTGACCTGCCTCTTGTGAAATCTGTATGCAGGTTAAGAAGCAACAGTTAGAACTGGATATGAAACAACAGACTGGTTCCATTTAGGAAAAGGAGTACATCAAGGCTCTATATTGTCACCCTGCTTATTTAACTTATATGCAGAGTACATCATGAGAAATGCCAGGCTGGATGAAGCACAAGCTAGAATTGAGATCGTCAGGAGAAATATCAATAATAACCTCAGATATGCAAATAACACCACCCTCATGGCAAAAAGTGAAGAAGAACTAAAGAGTCCTTTGATGAAAGTGAAAGAACAGAGTGAAAAAGTTGGCTTAAAACTTAACATTCAGAAAACTAAGATCATGGCATCTGGTTCCATCACTTCATGACAAATAGATGTGGAAACAATAGAAATAGTGACAGACTTTATTTGGGGGGGCTCCAAAATCACTGCAGATGATGACTACAGCTATGAAATTAAAAGACACTTGCTCCATGGAAGAAAAGCTAAGATTAACCTAGACACAATATTTAAAAGCAGAGATATTACTTTGCTAACAATAGTCCATCTAGTCAAAGCTATAGTTTTTCCAGTAGTCATGTATGGATGTGAGAGCTGAACTATAAAGAAATTGAGCACTGAAGAATTGATGCTTTTGAACTGTGGTGTTGGAGAAGACTCTTGAGAATCCCTTGGACTGCAAAGAGATCCAATAAATCAATCCTAAAGGAAATCAGTCCTGAATATTCACTGGTAGGACTGATGCCGAAGCTGAAAATCCCAAAATTTGGCCAACTGATGCAGAGGACAGACTCACTAGAAAAGACACTGATGCTGGGAAAGATTGAAGGACTGAGGAGAAGGGGACAGCATAGGATGAGATAGTTGCATGGCATCACCAACTCCATGGACATGAGCTTGAGTAACCTCCAGGAGCTGGTGATGGACAGGAAAGCCTGGCATGCTGCAATCCATGCGGTCACAAAGTGTTGGACATCACTGAGCAACTGAACTGAACTGATTTAATAAATATGAATCATATCATATTGATTAATTGAAAAATTATGAAGAATAAATAGTCTCTTAAATAGTAAATGATGTTACTTTGAGGTAGTTATGTTCCTGAGAGAGGCCAAGACATAATGGTTATTACATATTTAAGAGAAAGGTAGCTAGAACTCAAAAAATTGAAGAATGAAAGAAGAATCTTATTAAACACAATATATCAAAGTTATTAAAATAAGAGCATTGGTTCTCATTTGAGGGAGGTGTATGTTTATGTCCTGAATCTGGCTCCATACTGAATAATTTGAAATTATGTTTTTTGTGCCCAATTTTCCTCATTTATTAAATGAAAATAATAGTATCAATCTCAAAGTCTTGTTGTGAAGATTAAATAAAACATTTAATGTTTGTATTCTTGCTTCAGTATCCTCTTCTCTACAGTTCAGTAGTTGAATATCTTAAAATTATTTTAAATTCAATTACATTTATTCTTTTGTACAATTTCTTTTACTTGAGATTCCATCCAGTGGTTCTGGTTTTTGAAAAAATAGAAAATGGTAAGTATAATAGAATATTAAAATTTTTGCCATAAAAATCTAGACTTTTTTTGAAATGTTACATTGAAGCAAAACAATTATATCATTCATTGGTAGAGGATTTATTTTTTTCACAACTGACACAACTAATAAGTCATGGACCTAGCATCTGAAAATCCAAACTTAAAAATATAGGTCATAAAAATAGGGAACAATTCTTTGGTGGCTTTTGTCAAATAGTTCTGGACATACTGATTTTTTTAAAAAATGTAAATTCATTTCAATCTTCTATCCAACACTGAGTTTCCAATGTTTACATCACAAATGGCCTATATAACATCAGAAAATCTTTTAGGGTTCTATAAAATAGAATGTATACCTTGAATCTCCTACAAATCGACAAGGTTCAGGTAGCCTGGATTTGTATTTGGCTATGTGACATTAGGAAAATTACTTATTTTCTCTATGCCTAGTCCCCTCCCCCCCAAGTAAAAAGGTGAAATTAGTATAATTTCTTAGATATATTCTCATATAAAATGAGATAAATCATTGAATCAGTTTGTACAGCTAGTGACACAATGAGTTTAGTAAAATATGGTGATTTTTGTAACTACATAAACACAGAAAAAGCAAAAGATCTATAAGGAGATGGTGTTATGAGTTAAACTCTATTCCTCCCAAATTCATATTTGACATCTAAACACCCAGAACTGTAGAATGTGACTTCATTTGGACATGAAGTAATTGCAGATGTATTTGGTTAAGATGAGGTCATACTGAAATAGAGTGGATCTGTAATCCAATATGACTGTTGTCCTTATTCAAAGGAGAAATTTAGAGACCTGCCAGAGTCCAGCTCCAGCAGCCAGGGAAACACCCTAAAGGGGTGAGCAGTGTTGGTGGATGGTGATGTAGTCTCTGACTCATAGTACAGAATTACATGTTTATTTCAAGCTTCAGATTCTCTTCTATACTTTGACAAAAGCATTAGGTCAGAGGTTTGAGGACTTTAGTTTCCCCCACCCAGATTTACTGTACTTTACTTGTGATTCACCCATTGCAGTCCATTTTAGCTTGCTGATTCCTAGAATGTCTATGTTCACCCCTGCCATCCCTTGTTTGACCACTTCTAATTTGCCTTGATTCATGGACCTGACATTCCAAGTTCCTCAAATTGCCAACATCCACTGGATCATGGAAAAAGCAAGAGAGTTCCAGANGCTTAAATAACCTTGATACAAAAAAAAGATAAGGATATTATAAGAAAATAAAATTTTAAAAGAACATAATTCATGAATATAGATGCAAAAATCTTAGATTATATTATCACTGTAAATATACTGTCCTTTTATAAAAAAGGATAGTAAAGAAAATCACTACCATTTAAAATAGGAATAAGTTCACTTCATAGAATTGTCATCTATACACATAGTTAAGAGAGTGAAATGCAATTTGCTCAATTGCAGAAGGCATTTTCAAATCATATAACCTATAAAAGTCTTATATCTAACACATAAAGTATTAAGCAATAAAAGAAATCAAGAATCTAATTTTAAGAAGCCTAAGAAAAATTCTTTGGCAGTCCAAGGATTAAGTCTCTGCTTCCACTACAGGGGACCCAGGTTTAATCTGTGGTCAGAGAACTCACATGCCACATGGTGTGGCCAAAAAAAAAAAAGTAATAAACTTTTCATCCTAAGTGGCTCAGTGGTAAGAAATCTGTCTGCCAATGCAGGAGACACAGGAGTTGGGGTTAAACCCCTGGGTTGGGAAGATCCCCTGGAGAAGGGAAACACAATCCACTCCAATGTACTTGCCTAAAAAATCCCAAGGACAGAGGAGCCTGATGGGCTGAAATCCATGGGGTCACAAAGAGTCAGACATGATGAAACATGACAAGGGAGATAAAAAAAATCAGTGTATGGTTCAGTTCAGTTCAGATCAGTTGCTCAGTCATGTCCAACTTTTTGCGACCCCATGAATCGCAGCATGCCAGGCCTCCCTGTTCATCACCATCTCCAGAATTTCACTCAGACTCACGTCCATCAAGTCCATGATGCCATCCAGCCATCTCATCCTCAGTCGTCTCCTTCTCCTCCTGACCCCAATCCTTCCCAGCATCAGAGTCTTTTCCAATGAATCAACTCTTTGCATGAGCTGGCCAAAGTACTGGAGTTTCAGTTTTAACATCACTCCTTCCAAAGAAATCCCAGGGCTGATCTCCTTCAGAATGGACTGGTTGGATCTCCTTGCAGTCCAAGGGACTCTCAAGAGTCTTCTCCAACACCACAGTTCAAAAGCATCAATTCTTCGGCANTTCACTTCATAGAATTGTCATCTATACACATAGTTAAGAGAGTGAAATGCAATTTGCTCAATTGCAGAAGGCATTTTCAAATCATATAACCTATAAAAGTCTTATATCTAACACATAAAGTATTAAGCAATAAAAGAAATCAAGAATCTAATTTTAAGAAGCCTAAGAAAAATTCTTTGGCAGTCCAAGGATTAAGTCTCTGCTTCCACTACAGGGGACCCAGGTTTAATCTGTGGTCAGAGAACTCACATGCCACATGGTGTGGCCAAAAAAAAAAAAGTAATAAACTTTTCATCCTAAGTGGCTCAGTGGTAAGAAATCTGTCTGCCAATGCAGGAGACACAGGAGTTGGGGTTAAACCCCTGGGTTGGGAAGATCCCCTGGAGAAGGGAAACACAATCCACTCCAATGTACTTGCCTAAAAAATCCCAAGGACAGAGGAGCCTGATGGGCTGAAATCCATGGGGTCACAAAGAGTCAGACATGATGAAACATGACAAGGGAGATAAAAAAAATCAGTGTATGGTTCAGTTCAGTTCAGATCAGTTGCTCAGTCATGTCCAACTTTTTGCGACCCCATGAATCGCAGCATGCCAGGCCTCCCTGTTCATCACCATCTCCAGAATTTCACTCAGACTCACGTCCATCAAGTCCATGATGCCATCCAGCCATCTCATCCTCAGTCGTCTCCTTCTCCTCCTGACCCCAATCCTTCCCAGCATCAGAGTCTTTTCCAATGAATCAACTCTTTGCATGAGCTGGCCAAAGTACTGGAGTTTCAGTTTTAACATCACTCCTTCCAAAGAAATCCCAGGGCTGATCTCCTTCAGAATGGACTGGTTGGATCTCCTTGCAGTCCAAGGGACTCTCAAGAGTCTTCTCCAACACCACAGTTCAAAAGCATCAATTCTTCGGCACTCAGCCTTCTTGACAATCCAACTCTCACATCCATACATGACCACAGGAAAAACCATAGCCTTGACTAGACGGACCTTAGTCAGCAAAGTAATGTCTCTGCTTTTGAATATGCTATCTAGGTTGGTCATAACTTTCTTTCCAAGGAGTAAGTGTCTTTGATGGCTGCAGTCACTAACTGCAGTGATTTTGGAGCCCCCCAAAATAAAGTCTGACACTTTCCACTGTTTCTCCATCTATTTCCCATGAAGATATGGGACCGGATGCCATTATCTTCGTTTTCTGAATGTTGAACTTTAGGCCAACTTTTTCATCTTCATGAACCAGATAGTCATGATGATGTGATCACTAATCTAGAACCAGACATCTTGGAATGTGAAGTCAAGTGGGCCTTAGAAAGCGTCACTACGAACAAAGCTAGTGGAGGTGATGGAACTCCAATTGAGCTGTTTCAAATACTGAAAGATGATGCTATGAAAGTGCTGCACTCAATATGTCAGCAAATTTGGAAAACTTAGCAGTGGCCACAGGACTGGAAAAGGTCAGTTTTCATTCCAATTCCAAAGAAAGGCAATGCCCAAAATGCTCAAACTACCTCACAATTGCACTCATCTCACATGCTAGTAAAGTAATTGTCAAAATTCTCCAAGCCAAGCTTCAGCAAAACGTGAACCATGAACTCCTTGATGTTCAAGCTAGTTTTAGAAAAGGCAGAGGAACCAGAGATCAAGTTGCCAACATCTGCTGGATTATGGAAAAAGCAAGAGAGTTCCAGAAAAACATCTATTTCTGCTTTACTGACTATGCCAAAGCCTTTGACTGTGTGAATCACAATAAACTGTGGAAAATTCTGAAAGAGATGGGAATACCAGACCATTTGACCTGCTTCTTGAGAAATCTGTATGCAAGTCAGGAAGGAACAGTTAGAACTGGACATGGAACAACAGAATGGTTCCAAATAGGAAAATGAGTATGTCAAGTCTGTTTATTGTCACCCTGCTTATTTAACTGATATGCAGAGTACCTCATGAGAAAGGCTGGACTGGAAGAAACACAAGCTGGACTCAAAATTGCTGGGAGAAATATCAATCACCTCAGATATGCAGATGATACCACCCTTATGGCAGAAAGTGAAGAGAAGCTAAAAAGCCTCTTGATGAAATGTTATTATTAAATTATTTTAATTAGCTTATAAATACAAAAAGGTACTAAATACTTATGTAATTACAGAAATGCCAATGTATACTCAATTGAATAACCAATATTAAGATAAAAGAAGGAAAAGTAAAAATTTGACAAACTGATGGTGGAAATGCAGAGCAGTGGGAGCCCCCATATAATATTTGAAGGAATATAAATCGCTAAAATTTCCTTTTGAAAATTATTTGGCATTATCGACAAACATCTGCAGGTTGCTAAAATTGCACATTGTCAAGAAGGCCAGGAGAAATATCAGTAAGCTCAGAAATGCAGATGAAACCACCCTTATGGCAAAAACTGAAGAGAAACTAAAAAGCCTCTTGAGGAAAGTGAAAGAGGAGCGTGAAAAAGTTGGCTTAAAGCTCAACATTCAGAAAACTAACATCATGGCATCTGGCCCCATCACTTCATGGGAAATAGATGGGGAAACAGTGAAAACAGTGTCAGATTTTATTTTGGGGGGTTCCAAAATCACTGCAGATGGTAATTGCAGCCATGAAATTAAAATATGCTTACTCCTTGGAGGGAAAATTATGACCAACCTAGACAGCATATTAAAAAACAGAGACATTACTTTGCCAACAAGGTCCATTTAGTTAGGGCTATGATTTTTTCCTGTGGTCATGTATGGATGTGAGAGTTGGACTGAAGAAAGCTGAGCACCGAAGAATTGATGCTTTTGAACTGTGGTGTTAGAGAAGACTCTTGAAAGTCCATCGGACTGCAAGGAGACCAACCATTCCATTCTGAAGGAGATCAACGCTGGGATTTCTTTGGAAGGAATGATGCTAAAGCTGAAAGTCCAGTACTTTGGCCACCTCATGTGAAGAGTTGACTCACTGGAAAAGACTCTGATGCTGGCAGGGATTGGGGGCAGGAAGAGAAGGGGACAACAGAGGATGAGATGGCTGGATGATATCACTGACTCAATGGACCTGAGTTTGAGTGAACTCTGGGAGTTGGTGATGGACGGGGAGGCCTGAAGTGCTGCAGTTCATCTGGTCTCAAAGAGTTGGACATGACTGAGAGACTGAACTGAACTGAACTGAATCTTGAAACTGCAAAGACTGTATGAGACAGCAATTCCATTGCTACATGTATACCCAATTGATATTCATGAGTATGTGCATCAAGACTCTTAAAGCTGTCACTGGAATGCTAAAATAGACCAGAAAACAACTAAAATACTTACTAAGAGTAGATTAGAGAGATTGCTGTAAATAAATACAATGGAATACTATAGAGCAATGAAAAAAAGGAATTTTAAACAGTAACATTTTATACATATTTGGTGAGCAAAAGAATCCAGATAGAAAATGGTACATGCTGAATAATTACATTTACATTAGCTACAAAATACTGGCCAAATAAAACTATAGTTTTTAGTGTGGTACTGAGATGGGCAAGAAAGCTATTACCCAATAGTAAGATAATATATGCAGAGTACATCATGAGAAACGCTGGACTGGAAGAAACACAAGCTGGAATCAAGATTGCTGGGAGAAATATTAATCACCTAGATATGCAGATGACACCACCCTTATGGCAGAAAGTGAAGAGGAACTAAAAAGCCTCTTGATGAAAGTGAAAGAGGAGAGTGAAAAAGTTGGCTTAAAGCTCAACATTCAGAAAACTAAGATCATAGCATCAGGTCCCATCACTTCATGGGAAATAGACAGGAAAACAGTGGAAACAGTGTCAGACTTTATTTCTTTGGGCTCCACAATCACTGCAGATGGTGACTGCAGCCATGAAATTAGAAGACGCTTACCCCTTGAAAGAAAAGTTATGACCAACCTAGATAGTATATTCAAAAGCAAAGACATTACTTTTCCGACTAAGGTCCTTCTAGTCAAGGCTATGGTTTTTCCTGTGGTCATGTATGGATGTGAGAGTTGGACTGTGAAGAAGGCTGAGCGCCAATGGAAAAGACTCTGATGCTGGGAGGGATTGGGGGCACGAGGAGAAGGGGACGACAGAGGATGAGATGGCTGGATGGCATCACGGACTCGATGGACATGAGTCTGAGTGAACTCCGGGAGATGGTAATGAACAGGGAGGACTGGCGTGCTGCGATTTATGGGTTCGCAGAGTCGGACATGACTGAGTGACTGAACTGAACTGAAGATAATATATGTCTCTCGGGGAGAGCCAGAGGATGTAGAAAATGAAAGTGATAATGAAATATCTTTGGGGGAGGTGGCAATATTCTTTTTCCTTTGGATCATTAGCTTATACACTTTTTCTGTGTATTTTCTCTGTGCTATATATTGCAATGAAAAATGAGAATAGCTACTGCTGAATGATAAATTCTCATTGATTTAGTCCTGTTTATTTTAAATAAGTTTATCCTATTCAAAATGACGATATGTAGAGTTAAGTAATTCAACTCCTCAGAAATGTGTTTTCTAATGATGGGAAAGACTGATATTGAAAGTTACTATATGGTTTTATTCTGAGACGTAAATGAGAAAATGATGATTAAAAGGATCTGAAGTAGCAGATTTTCCTTATATGTCAAATTTCTAATATCAAATTATTTTCTAATCCAATTATCTATATCATGTCAAACAAACACTCTCATCTTCATTCTCTTTTCTTTATTTCTTCTCCACTTCAATAATGATAGAAGTCTGTCAGTTTATTATCAAAATATCTAAAGTCTCCTTCAACTTTCCTACTCTTTCTACTATGATTTCTTTGATATTATTTCAGTAATGAGAGGTGGCTGGAAAATAGCATCATATTGAATAGAAATTACTGATATGGAAGTTGAAGGATTTAATAATTAGGAAAGTTCAATGGAAAAGCCTTTAAATGAGTGAAGGAAGGAAGTGGTGTTTGATTATATGTTTAATATCTGAAACATGCTATGTCAAAAATTTAATAAACTGTGGATATAGTTCATTTGTTCTGATCAATTGGATCATATAACAGGAGGGAATGCTCAGGAATGTGATAGGATATGCATATTTAAAGAAGGATATCTGAACTACATGTTTATAAAATAATATTTATTAAAATACTTTATGTAAATTAGATGTTATATATAACAAATAGAATGAGAAGAACAGTGGGGTTAAAAATTAATCCAATGGCATACAAGTTTGAAATAGTGATTGGAATAAGCATGAGCAGAGAAACCTCGTTGTTGTTCAATCACTTAGTCGTGTCCAACTTTTTGCAATATGAACTGCAGCACACCAGGCTTCCTTGTCTTTCACCATCTAGCGGAGCTTGCTCAAACTCATGTCCACTGAGTCAGTGATACCATCCAACAGTCTTATCTTCTGTCATCCCTTTCTTCTCTGCGTTCAGTCTTTCCCACCATCAGGGTTTTTGCTAATGAGACAGCTCTTTGCATCAGGTGTCCAAAGTATTTGAGCTTCAGCTTCAGCATCTGTCCTTCCAGTGAATATTCAGGATTGATTTCCTTTAGGATTGACTGGTTTGATCTCTTTGCAATTCAAGGGACTCTCAAGAGTCTTTTCTCGCATCACAGTTCAAAAGCATCATTTCTTCAGTGCTCAGCCTTTTTTATGGTCTTGCTCTCACATCCACACATGACTACTGAAAAAAAAACAAAAAAACTATAGCTTTGACTAGACAGACTTTTGTTGGCAAAGTAATGTCTCTGCTTTTTAACATGCTGTCTATTTTGGTCATAGTTTTTCTTGCAAGGAGCAAGTGTCTTTTAATTTCCTGGCTGCAGTCACCATGTGCAGTGATTTTGGAGCCCAAGAAAATAAAGTTTCTCACTGTTTCCATTGTTCCCCATCTGTTTGCCATGAAGTGATGGGACTAGATGCCATGATCTTCATTTTTTGAATGTTGAGTGTTAAGCCAACTTTTTCACTCTCCTCTTTCACTTTCATCAAGAGGCTCTTTAGCTCCCCTTTGCTACTTGCCATAATGATGGTGTCATCTGCATATCTGAGGTTGTTGCTATTTCTCCCAGCAATCTTGACTCCAGCTTGTGCTTCATCTAGCCTGGCATTTCACATGATGTACTTTCCCACCAGGGGCTTCCCTGGTGGCTCAGAGGATAAAGCATCTGCCTGCAATGTAGGAGACCCAGGTTCGATCCCTGGGTTGGGAAGATCCCCTGGAGAAGGAAATGGCAACTCACTACAGTATTCTTGTCTAGAGAATCCCATGGACAGAGGAGCCTGGTGGACTATAGTCCACGAGGTCACAAAGAGTTGAACACAACTGAGCGACTTCACTTTCAGTTTCACTTTCACTCTGCATACAAGTTAAATGAGCAGGGTGAGAGTATACAGCCTTGACATACCTCCTGTCCAAATTTAGAACCAGTCCATTGTTCCATGTCTGGTTCTAACTGATTCTTTTTTATCTGCATACAGATTTCTCAGGAGACAGGTAAGGTGGACTGCTATTGCCATCGCTATAAGAATTTTCCACAATTTGTTGTGATCCAGACAGTCAAAGGTTTTAGATATTCAATGAAGTAGAGGTAGAAGTCTTTCTGGAGTTCTCTTCCTTATTCTATGATCCAACACATATTTGCAATTTGATCTCTGGTTCCTCTGCCTTTTCTAAATCCAGCTTGAACATCTGGAAGTTCTTGGTTCACAAACTATTGAAGCCTGGTTAGGAGAATTTTGAGCATTACATTGCTAGTGTGTGAAAGAGTACAGTTGTGAGGTAGTTTGAACATTCATTGGCATTGCCTTTATTTGGGATTGGAACAGAAACCTACACAGCAACAACAAAAAAAAACACACACACATTTCAGATACACACGACAGTATAGATGAACCTTAATGGTATTGTTCTGAGTGATAGAAACTAAGTATAGTGAGAACAGGCAAAATCATAGTGAGAGAAAGCAGATTAGTAATTGCTAGGTACTGTCATATGTGCTATATTAATGGCAAAGTGTCAGGAGGAAGCTGTTGAGGTGATGAAAGTATTCTATATTATGAGTATGATGGTGTTTACATACTATGATTTCTATAGTAAAAAGATAATAAAATTATATTTTCATGATGGCTGAATTTTGATGTATGTATCTGTCATCAGTTGGTCTGTATTCACCAAAATGAGATGTTGAAGTCCCAGCCCTTGGCACCTACGAATTTGACATTATTTGGTGATAGGATCTTTATTTGCAGATGTAATGAAGTTAAAATGAAGTAAAATATTAAAGTCTTGTCTAAATCCAATGACCAATTTCCTTATAAAAGGGCATGTAAAGGCAGAAGTACAGAGTCAGAGAGAATGTCACTCAGAGACTGGAGCGATACAGCTGTAAACCAAGGAGTGTCAAAGACAGCTGGTAATTGCAAGAAGGCAGAAGAGAATCATTATAATTTTTATTTATTTGAAAACCTTAAGAAGGAACCAGATTTGCTGACATCTTGATTTTAAGCTTCCAGCTTCCAGAACTATGAGAAAATAAATTTCAATTAGCGACCCTGTTTACAGTAATTTGTTATAGGAATCCTAGAAAACTAAAATAGTATAATTTACTACAGTAAAAGCTTCCTTTTGGAAAATAGCATAAGGGCATATTGTGAACAATATATGCAAACAGCATTGATGAAGTGACATGTCACTATTATGAGTAAAAAAAGAAAAATGCTTAGGTAATGATAGTTATTAACTTAAAGTATAAAGATTGGATGACACATGACCAACTGTCTTTAACTGATTTTAAAGTTGTGCACAAAATTGCTTTGTGTTTTAAATTAAATCCTAGGTTTTATATTAGTTAGCATTACCTAACTGATGTAATAACTAGGCCCCAAATGTGTTATGTGTTTGCTCAGATTATAATACCAGGCAGGTGAAAAAGCTGGCACTGATCCAGCTTGATGTAGCTCTGCCACATTCAACAGTTTGTTTCCTACATCTCCTGTGGAGAAACACAGAAGAAAACAGGTGGGATGGTTTTATGAGCCAAAGCTGGAATAGGTGCCAATCACTTCCACACATATTTCCTTGGCTGGCATACAGTCATATGGCTCAACCTAACTGCCAAGGAACCTTGTGAATTTGTTTAGCTGTGTACTAGCTCTTGAAGAAATATTGCTTCAGTTTGAAATGAGCAAAAATTGAATTTTCTCAGCTAAAGAATTTCTGTGAAAGTTCATTACGACCATACCCCTTTAGATCAGGCTATGGCTATAATATTATAATTGGTCTTCATGTAGCTACTCACTTCTCCACCCCAATCCAATGTGGACTTAAAATGTGAGCCTCTTCTTGCCACATCTCAGTTTAATACTCTTCAGCAGAGAGCCACTGTTGATTTAAGTGAAAATACTTAATAGAATCTAGGAATTCAAGCATGATCTGAGTTCTGCTTATATTTCCAAACTTACTTAGTTCTGGTCCTCTATATTCTGTTCTCAAACCAATTTTAAACCTCTCACAACACCTNTCTTGATGAAAGTGAAAGAGGAGAGTGAAAAAGTTGGCTTAAAGCTCAACATTCAGAAAACTAAGATCATAGCATCAGGTCCCATCACTTCATGGGAAATAGACAGGAAAACAGTGGAAACAGTGTCAGACTTTATTTCTTTGGGCTCCACAATCACTGCAGATGGTGACTGCAGCCATGAAATTAGAAGACGCTTACCCCTTGAAAGAAAAGTTATGACCAACCTAGATAGTATATTCAAAAGCAAAGACATTACTTTTCCGACTAAGGTCCTTCTAGTCAAGGCTATGGTTTTTCCTGTGGTCATGTATGGATGTGAGAGTTGGACTGTGAAGAAGGCTGAGCGCCAATGGAAAAGACTCTGATGCTGGGAGGGATTGGGGGCACGAGGAGAAGGGGACGACAGAGGATGAGATGGCTGGATGGCATCACGGACTCGATGGACATGAGTCTGAGTGAACTCCGGGAGATGGTAATGAACAGGGAGGACTGGCGTGCTGCGATTTATGGGTTCGCAGAGTCGGACATGACTGAGTGACTGAACTGAACTGAAGATAATATATGTCTCTCGGGGAGAGCCAGAGGATGTAGAAAATGAAAGTGATAATGAAATATCTTTGGGGGAGGTGGCAATATTCTTTTTCCTTTGGATCATTAGCTTATACACTTTTTCTGTGTATTTTCTCTGTGCTATATATTGCAATGAAAAATGAGAATAGCTACTGCTGAATGATAAATTCTCATTGATTTAGTCCTGTTTATTTTAAATAAGTTTATCCTATTCAAAATGACGATATGTAGAGTTAAGTAATTCAACTCCTCAGAAATGTGTTTTCTAATGATGGGAAAGACTGATATTGAAAGTTACTATATGGTTTTATTCTGAGACGTAAATGAGAAAATGATGATTAAAAGGATCTGAAGTAGCAGATTTTCCTTATATGTCAAATTTCTAATATCAAATTATTTTCTAATCCAATTATCTATATCATGTCAAACAAACACTCTCATCTTCATTCTCTTTTCTTTATTTCTTCTCCACTTCAATAATGATAGAAGTCTGTCAGTTTATTATCAAAATATCTAAAGTCTCCTTCAACTTTCCTACTCTTTCTACTATGATTTCTTTGATATTATTTCAGTAATGAGAGGTGGCTGGAAAATAGCATCATATTGAATAGAAATTACTGATATGGAAGTTGAAGGATTTAATAATTAGGAAAGTTCAATGGAAAAGCCTTTAAATGAGTGAAGGAAGGAAGTGGTGTTTGATTATATGTTTAATATCTGAAACATGCTATGTNTATGCAGAGTACATCATGAGAAACGCTGGACTGGAAGAAACACAAGCTGGAATCAAGATTGCTGGGAGAAATATTAATCACCTAGATATGCAGATGACACCACCCTTATGGCAGAAAGTGAAGAGGAACTAAAAAGCCTCTTGATGAAAGTGAAAGAGGAGAGTGAAAAAGTTGGCTTAAAGCTCAACATTCAGAAAACTAAGATCATAGCATCAGGTCCCATCACTTCATGGGAAATAGACAGGAAAACAGTGGAAACAGTGTCAGACTTTATTTCTTTGGGCTCCACAATCACTGCAGATGGTGACTGCAGCCATGAAATTAGAAGACGCTTACCCCTTGAAAGAAAAGTTATGACCAACCTAGATAGTATATTCAAAAGCAAAGACATTACTTTTCCGACTAAGGTCCTTCTAGTCAAGGCTATGGTTTTTCCTGTGGTCATGTATGGATGTGAGAGTTGGACTGTGAAGAAGGCTGAGCGCCAATGGAAAAGACTCTGATGCTGGGAGGGATTGGGGGCACGAGGAGAAGGGGACGACAGAGGATGAGATGGCTGGATGGCATCACGGACTCGATGGACATGAGTCTGAGTGAACTCCGGGAGATGGTAATGAACAGGGAGGACTGGCGTGCTGCGATTTATGGGTTCGCAGAGTCGGACATGACTGAGTGACTGAACTGAACTGAAGATAATATATGTCTCTCGGGGAGAGCCAGAGGATGTAGAAAATGAAAGTGATAATGAAATATCTTTGGGGGAGGTGGCAATATTCTTTTTCCTTTGGATCATTAGCTTATACACTTTTTCTGTGTATTTTCTCTGTGCTATATATTGCAATGAAAAATGAGAATAGCTACTGCTGAATGATAAATTCTCATTGATTTAGTCCTGTTTATTTTAAATAAGTTTATCCTATTCAAAATGACGATATGTAGAGTTAAGTAATTCAACTCCTCAGAAATGTGTTTTCTAATGATGGGAAAGACTGATATTGAAAGTTACTATATGGTTTTATTCTGAGACGTAAATGAGAAAATGATGATTAAAAGGATCTGAAGTAGCAGATTTTCCTTATATGTCAAATTTCTAATATCAAATTATTTTCTAATCCAATTATCTATATCATGTCAAACAAACACTCTCATCTTCATTCTCTTTTCTTTATTTCTTCTCCACTTCAATAATGATAGAAGTCTGTCAGTTTATTATCAAAATATCTAAAGTCTCCTTCAACTTTCCTACTCTTTCTACTATGATTTCTTTGATATTATTTCAGTAATGAGAGGTGGCTGGAAAATAGCATCATATTGAATAGAAATTACTGATATGGAAGTTGAAGGATTTAATAATTAGGAAAGTTCAATGGAAAAGCCTTTAAATGAGTGAAGGAAGGAAGTGGTGTTTGATTATATGTTTAATATCTGAAACATGCTATGTCAAAAATTTAATAAACTGTGGATATAGTTCATTTGTTCTGATCAATTGGATCATATAACAGGAGGGAATGCTCAGGAATGTGATAGGATATGCATATTTAAAGAAGGATATCTGAACTACATGTTTATAAAATAATATTTATTAAAATACTTTATGTAAATTAGATGTTATATATAACAAATAGAATGAGAAGAACAGTGGGGTTAAAAATTAATCCAATGGCATACAAGTTTGAAATAGTGATTGGAATAAGCATGAGCAGAGAAACCTCGTTGTTGTTCAATCACTTAGTCGTGTCCAACTTTTTGCAATATGAACTGCAGCACACCAGGCTTCCTTGTCTTTCACCATCTAGCGGAGCTTGCTCAAACTCATGTCCACTGAGTCAGTGATACCATCCAACAGTCTTATCTTCTGTCATCCCTTTCTTCTCTGCGTTCAGTCTTTCCCACCATCAGGGTTTTTGCTAATGAGACAGCTCTTTGCATCAGGTGTCCAAAGTATTTGAGCTTCAGCTTCAGCATCTGTCCTTCCAGTGAATATTCAGGATTGATTTCCTTTAGGATTGACTGGTTTGATCTCTTTGCAATTCAAGGGACTCTCAAGAGTCTTTTCTCGCATCACAGTTCAAAAGCATCATTTCTTCAGTGCTCAGCCTTTTTTATGGTCTTGCTCTCACATCCACACATGACTACTGAAAAAAAAAAAAAAAACTATAGCTTTGACTAGACAGACTTTTGTTGGCAAAGTAATGTCTCTGCTTTTTAACATGCTGTCTATTTTGGTCATAGTTTTTCTTGCAAGGAGCAAGTGTCTTTTAATTTCCTGGCTGCAGTCACCATGTGCAGTGATTTTGGAGCCCAAGAAAATAAAGTTTCTCACTGTTTCCATTGTTCCCCATCTGTTTGCCATGAAGTGATGGGACTAGATGCCATGATCTTCATTTTTTGAATGTTGAGTGTTAAGCCAACTTTTTCACTCTCCTCTTTCACTTTCATCAAGAGGCTCTTTAGCTCCCCTTTGCTACTTGCCATAATGATGGTGTCATCTGCATATCTGAGGTTGTTGCTATTTCTCCCAGCAATCTTGACTCCAGCTTGTGCTTCATCTAGCCTGGCATTTCACATGATGTACTTTCCCACCAGGGGCTTCCCTGGTGGCTCAGAGGATAAAGCATCTGCCTGCAATGTAGGAGACCCAGGTTCGATCCCTGGGTTGGGAAGATCCCCTGGAGAAGGAAATGGCAACTCACTACAGTATTCTTGTCTAGAGAATCCCATGGACAGAGGAGCCTGGTGGACTATAGTCCACGAGGTCACAAAGAGTTGAACACAACTGAGCGACTTCACTTTCAGTTTCACTTTCACTCTGCATACAAGTTAAATGAGCAGGGTGAGAGTATACAGCCTTGACATACCTCCTGTCCAAATTTAGAACCAGTCCATTGTTCCATGTCTGGTTCTAACTGATTCTTTTTTATCTGCATACAGATTTCTCAGGAGACAGGTAAGGTGGACTGCTATTGCCATCGCTATAAGAATTTTCCACAATTTGTTGTGATCCAGACAGTCAAAGGTTTTAGATATTCAATGAAGTAGAGGTAGAAGTCTTTCTGGAGTTCTCTTCCTTATTCTATGATCCAACACATATTTGCAATTTGATCTCTGGTTCCTCTGCCTTTTCTAAATCCAGCTTGAACATCTGGAAGTTCTTGGTTCACAAACTATTGAAGCCTGGTTAGGAGAATTTTGAGCATTACATTGCTAGTGTGTGAAAGAGTACAGTTGTGAGGTAGTTTGAACATTCATTGGCATTGCCTTTATTTGGGATTGGAACAGAAACCTACACAGCAACAACAAAAAAAAACACACACACATTTCAGATACACACGACAGTATAGATGAACCTTAATGGTATTGTTCTGAGTGATAGAAACTAAGTATAGTGAGAACAGGCAAAATCATAGTGAGAGAAAGCAGATTAGTAATTGCTAGGTACTGTCATATGTGCTATATTAATGGCAAAGTGTCAGGAGGAAGCTGTTGAGGTGATGAAAGTATTCTATATTATGAGTATGATGGTGTTTACATACTATGATTTCTATAGTAAAAAGATAATAAAATTATATTTTCATGATGGCTGAATTTTGATGTATGTATCTGTCATCAGTTGGTCTGTATTCACCAAAATGAGATGTTGAAGTCCCAGCCCTTGGCACCTACGAATTTGACATTATTTGGTGATAGGATCTTTATTTGCAGATGTAATGAAGTTAAAATGAAGTAAAATATTAAAGTCTTGTCTAAATCCAATGACCAATTTCCTTATAAAAGGGCATGTAAAGGCAGAAGTACAGAGTCAGAGAGAATGTCACTCAGAGACTGGAGCGATACAGCTGTAAACCAAGGAGTGTCAAAGACAGCTGGTAATTGCAAGAAGGCAGAAGAGAATCATTATAATTTTTATTTATTTGAAAACCTTAAGAAGGAACCAGATTTGCTGACATCTTGATTTTAAGCTTCCAGCTTCCAGAACTATGAGAAAATAAATTTCAATTAGCGACCCTGTTTACAGTAATTTGTTATAGGAATCCTAGAAAACTAAAATAGTATAATTTACTACAGTAAAAGCTTCCTTTTGGAAAATAGCATAAGGGCATATTGTGAACAATATATGCAAACAGCATTGATGAAGTGACATGTCACTATTATGAGTAAAAAAAGAAAAATGCTTAGGTAATGATAGTTATTAACTTAAAGTATAAAGATTGGATGACACATGACCAACTGTCTTTAACTGATTTTAAAGTTGTGCACAAAATTGCTTTGTGTTTTAAATTAAATCCTAGGTTTTATATTAGTTAGCATTACCTAACTGATGTAATAACTAGGCCCCAAATGTGTTATGTGTTTGCTCAGATTATAATACCAGGCAGGTGAAAAAGCTGGCACTGATCCAGCTTGATGTAGCTCTGCCACATTCAACAGTTTGTTTCCTACATCTCCTGTGGAGAAACACAGAAGAAAACAGGTGGGATGGTTTTATGAGCCAAAGCTGGAATAGGTGCCAATCACTTCCACACATATTTCCTTGGCTGGCATACAGTCATATGGCTCAACCTAACTGCCAAGGAACCTTGTGAATTTGTTTAGCTGTGTACTAGCTCTTGAAGAAATATTGCTTCAGTTTGAAATGAGCAAAAATTGAATTTTCTCAGCTAAAGAATTTCTGTGAAAGTTCATTACGACCATACCCCTTTAGATCAGGCTATGGCTGTAATGTTATAATTGGTCTTCATGTAGCTACTCACTTCTCCACCCCAATCCAATGTGGACTTAAAATGTGAGCCTCTTCTTGCCACATCTCAGTTTAATACTCTTCAGCAGAGAGCCACTGTTGATTTAAGTGAAAATACTTAATAGAATCTAGGAATTCAAGCATGATCTGAGTTCTGCTTACATTTCCAAACTTACTTAGTTCTGGTCCTCTATATTCTGTTCTCAAACCAATTTTAAACCTCTCACAACACCTAAAATATGATACTTCAGTGTCTAAGACCCATCATGCTTTCTCTTACCTGAAGCATTCATATATCTGAAATATTTGCTGAACAATATCAGTCCTGGGTGTTTTTTGGAAGGAATGATGCTAAAGCTGAAACTCCAGTACTTTGAACACCTCATGTGAAGAGTTGACTCATTGAAAAAGACTGATGCTGGAAGGGATTGGGGCCAGGAGGAAAAGGGGACGACAGAGGATGAGATGGCTGGGTGGCATCACCAACTCGATGGAGCTGAGTTTGTGTGAACTCTGGGAGTTGGTGATGGACAGGGCAGCCTGGCGTGCTGCAATTCATGGGGTTGCAAAGAGTCGGACACGACTGAGCAACTGAACCGAATGAATTGAAAAAGCTGAACAAATTTTTTGACCTAACCCAATACTAATCTTCTCTCTCTTTACCTTGATAAATTTTTCTCATCATTCAGATATAGCTTAAAAAATTATTTCTTTAAGGAATACTATTCCATTGACTCTTATGCCCCAAGGGTAAGTCTGTTTTCCTGAATTTAGGTTTATATAAAATCTTGTACATATTCCTTTAGAGCACAAGCACATGAGTAACTTTCAATAATTATAATAATTAGTTTTTAAATCTGAGTTACCTAGTGAAACATTCACAGGCAGAGATGTGGCAGTGTTGTTCACCATTTCCTGCTTCAGTGCTTATCATGTAGTAGGTTGCTAAAAGGCTAATTGATAGACTTGCTTACCGTTTGATAGAAGGGTATCGAATTATGTATTTACAAAGTGGATTTTTCTTAAAAGAGACATAGTAAGGCAACAAAATTATTGTATTTTTTAAAATTGAAATTCATGAGATAGTATACCACTGATAATAGCACAAAATAACACACAACTAACCCCTTCCTCATTTTATAATCAAGTGTGTAATAAAAGTACACAGTGGAAAAAACAGGGACTTATTATTTAGAATAGAACTCATATATTCTAAAGATGCTATTAATATTTTAAATTTATTTCTATATTCACTTGAAGTCTACATTAAAGAACAGACTTTTTCCCAGATACATATTTGATTTCACAAACAAACATACTTATAACATCTATAACACCCTTGCCTCCCACCACAAAGCAATAGTGCTTGATTAAGACTGATTGAATAAATAAAATGAAACAACAAAGATAAAGTCTGAATGCATTAAATTGTAAAATTTGGCTCATTAAAAAATTCTTAATGTTTTAAATGTGCATAAATATAATGGATAAAGCAGATGTTTATTAAAGATTGGTCTCAGAACTTATTCCTTACAATCATAAGACATTATGTCCAGATTTTGCATGAATCTAAAATACTCATCACTTATAATTTGTCCATTTTTCATAAATAGCTTCCATTTATCATGGAAAATTTTACTGGGTTATTAAAGTGGGAACGTGGTGCTGGAAACCCTCTTGCTGAGCCAGGAAATAAAGCAAGGCAGTGCTCCTGTAATACTACCCCAGAGAGCACTGATGATGCTCACAGCCATTCCACTTGGGTCACAACCCAGGGCCCCTGGTCTTTTTCTGCATTGCTAGACTGATTCTCTTCCCAAGGCCAGATTGGTTCCGACCTTATGCAGGCTGTGGTATAGAGTGAGCAGGGCCAGGGCAGTCACACCATTTGAATTAGGGAAGGGTGGGAAGGTGGCAGCTGCCTGTGAAAAGCTCTTCCTGTTTTGATTGTTGCCAAGACATGGCAGAAGCACTCCTCAAAAGTAGAATAAGCTTCTACTGCACTTCTGGTCTTATCAAGTGGTTCTCCTAACAGCCAAGGGGGCTTGTCTCCTCCATGTAGGACACCAGGATTGGGATACTCTCTGTGTGGCCTGACCTACTTATTCTCAGAGTGAGTCTGCCCATACAAACTTTTTCTCCCTTTTAGACCCCTCTTAGGGGCTGAGTTCCTATGCCTTTCTTCATCTACCACATCACTTGGAAATCTTTCTTACAGCTTTGGTTGTACAGGGGTTTGTCTGCCAGTTTCCAGCTAGTTTTCTGTGAGAATTGTTCCATAGGTAGATGTACTTTTGATGTGTTTGTAGGGAGAGGTAATCTCCATGTCCTCCTATTCTGCCATCTTGATCCTTACTTCTCTGTGAGTCATGTTGAATTAAAATTTCAGCATTATTATTAAGAATTTCCTAAAATTTCCCTTCAGGCTTTCATAAAATTTAAAGAGTTGGGAGTAGATTAACTCTATATTGTTAGAGAAACATATTATATATCTTTAAATGAAAGTTGGGTAATCTCAATCCCATATTTTTTTTCTTTACATATTTATTTAGAGATTGTTTTCTTTCTAATACTAAAAGAACATTTTTAAGAACATTATTTCAAATATTTTTGACTAAAAGATGTCTCATTTGGGATTTTTAAATGTAAATTCTTATAAATTATGTTACTAACTTATTCCATATTGCTACTGAACATGGAAGATGCACTTGGCCCTGTGTGTGTGCACACACTCATAAGGTATGATACATAATCAAATAATTTACAAATAGTGTATTTTGCAGCCATTCAATAGTAAAAACTAAATTTAGTAATTTGTAGAATCTTCAATGATATCATCCAATGATAGATGATACCCTGAAACTGAAATATGTTACGTCCAAAGTAAATTCCATTTAGTCCAGCTTAGACCTGAGCCTAGTGTTTCCTAAACTAGGGTTTCCTGATAAGAATATGAAAAGTTCATTTAAAAACAGTTTCATAAACATGAATATTAAATGAGTAAAACTAAAGTATTAACTTGAAAAGAGGATGAAAACATATATTTGCTTCTCTGTACTACAATGAAGAGAAAGAAATGTTTAGGATTACATAATTCTTGAAAAGTAAAATATTCAAGGCTAACTTCGGTGGTGGTGGTTTAGTTGTTAAGTCGTGTCCAATTCATGAGACCTCATGGACTGTAGCTCAGCAGACTCCTCTGTCCGTGGAATTTCCCAGACAAGAATACTGGAGTGGGTTGCCATTCCTTCTCCAGGGTATATTCCCAACCCAGGAATGTAACCAGCATCTCCTGCATTGCAGGGAGATTCTTTACCACTGAGCCATCAGCGAAGCCCAATACTAGTATTATGTATTATCTTAGGAAAGGCTTGTTTATTCCATATTTACTTCTTCTACTGCATGACTTTTTCCACATTGAGTAATATTGTCACAAATTTACCTGTCTCAGACTTCAATTCATTCTAATCTTGGAGGTGTGCTTATATTTTAAATAATTAAATGATAAAAAACTTTAAATTACTTTACAAAATATAAGTAGCAATGTTCTGCTTAGCTGGAAAACTCAACATTTACTAGGGCTGATTTGCCAACTTGCCCCACAATACACATATTATATAATTTTACCTATATCACCTTCTCTCTCCTACCTTCTCTCTCATACATCTTGGGTACTTGATTTCTACCAGAAAGAATGAAAACTTAAAGTCTCAGTGAACCTTGATTCATTTTTCCCCCCAGCTCACATTAAAGGAAACATCAGGTTTTTTAGATCTATTTCCATTCTTTCTCACCAACTATTATTGACAGTGATAAACAACAATGAAAAGAATAACAACAAAATAACACCCCTATGCTTTTGAATTGTGGTGCTAAAGAAGACTCTTGAGAGTCTCTTGGACAGCAAGGAGATCAAGCCAGTCAACCTATAGGAAATCAACCCTGAATTTTTATTGGAAGGACTGATGCTGAAGCTGAAGTTCCAGCACTTTCACCACCTGATGTGAAGAGCTGACTTATTGGAAAAGACCTTGATGCTGGGAAAGACTGATGGCAGGAGAAGGGGACAACAGAGGATAAAATGGTTAGATAGCATCACTGACTCAATAGACAAGAGATTGAGTAAACACTGAGAGATAGTGAAGGATAGGGAAGCCTGGAAGTCCATGGAGTTACAAACAGTAGGACAAGAGTTGGTGGCCAATAGCAACACCCCTAATAACATGAATGATATATTTTAATATCTAGATGGTGGACAGGTCATGAACACATAACTCTTCTTTATTATAGACAAAATTAATAACCAACAATTGATAAAATAAAAATATCTAACTAGAGAAAAATAACTGCAAATGAATGTAGAGGAAAAAAAAAATAACTTAGTGGAACCTATGAATAGAATGTAGTCTGACCTTTACAGAGGTGACCTGGAGGGTGGTTGAGAAGACTATCCAGATAGATAAGCATCTGAGAATTGAAACTCAGAAAGAGATATCTGATAAGGAAATTTAGGTTGAAGTCCCAAGTAGTGAAATTTTCTTCTCAGGTTTCTCTCCAGGAGTATGATGAGAGTCTGACAACTCTTCTTTCTCCTTACTGTTCTTCTCTCCACTGTTGTGAAGAGAGTTGTGGTGTTGCTGAGGAAGTTGGAGGAGTTGTGGACAAGTTAAAACAAAAACAGTAACCCATGTAATATTTCATTTTTGGTGAGTAAACAAAGTACATCTAGTCTAAAATTTATAAACATAATGCAAGATTACTTTGTTTTATTGTACTTCACAAATGCCATGTATTCTATAAAGTGAAAGTATGTGGTAACCTTCTGTTGAGCAAGTATATTGGTGGCATTTTCCCAGCAGCATTTATTCACTTTTGTGTCTCTATTTCCCATTTTTTGATAGCTCTCGTTATTTCAGACTTTTCCATTATTATGTTTGTTATGATGACCTGTGGTCAGTGATCTTTGATGGTATCATATGATTTACTGAGGGCTCAGATTGCAGTAAGAGTATTTTAGCCATAAAATATTTTTAATTAAGGAATGCACATTGTTGTTTTTTTAAGACATAATGCTATTGTACATTTAATAGACCGTACAAACTAGAAACATAATTTTTAAATGCCTCAAGAAACAAAAAAAAATCATGTGACTTGCTTTATTTAAAAATTTGCTCTATTGTGGTGTTCTGCAACTTAAAATACAATATTTCTGATGTATACCTGTACCCTCAAAATTATACAACAGAGTTTCTCACAGGAAAATGAGACACTTAGGAACATCTTTGTCCGAGTAAGCAATAAGGTGAAGTACTTGAATATCTTAATCTTACAGGCCTCAGACTCATTTTTTGTTAATGTATAAAGTCTTTAAATAAAGCTAGAAAAATGATCAAATGCCCATAAAAAAGGATGATTTTCAATGGCACGCTGGGTTCACAAAAGAAAATTAGTGACAACTTGAAGCTCTTTCTTTTTCATGGATTTAGTTAACTACCTAAAACTCTGTGAAAATGAAATGGTGACTTAATCTTAAAAGGGTGAGTGTCATGTCATTATCATAACCTACACTTCACATAAAACTCCAAGTTTTCTTCCTATTTAGGAATGCCAAATTTTACTGGAGGTATCTCCCTTGGGGATATCTAAAACACCAAAGAGAGAGTTTAAATTTCCATGACCACTCAGGCCAACCTCATGCATTTCATTTAAAAATGAAAATTGTATTTTCCATACATTTTCCACTTCTTTGCCAACTCTTCTGATGAGATGAATTCTATGCCTTGATGTGCAGAAGCAAGGTGTTTGAAATAAAAGAGATAACATATATATTGCTCAGTAAAAGCAGCTTATTCCTGAAAGAAAGAACCCAGGGTCTGTGAGACTTACCAGTATGTTCAATGAAGCATAGTTGATGAAATGAGCAGGTTTGGGACTGAGGTGCTCATTTGCAAAAGTGGAAGAGACAGGTCAGCTATTGACAACTGGAACCACCAAACTTCTGAAACAAATAAACAAGAAGTTCATATGCATTCACAGCAATGATGAAAACAAATAGGAAAAAGATAGACTAATCAGAGGAAAATTATTTCTGAAGTCAGGACACCATGCTGTGCTAAATTATCTTTTCTGGTTGCTGCATAATGGATTTTAAATCAATAGTTCCAGTGTACACTTATGTATAAAATTTTCAGTCAATGTATCTTACTTTTTAACATTGTGGATAAAGCTATTGTAGCAGAAAATTGTAAATGATTCAGAAATGGAGAAGAATAGATAAAAAATTCTAAAAACCTGACAAAAATAGAGTGGAAAAATTGTGGTAAGGAGCTATCAAAATAATGTTTGTGGATAGAAACATTTATTTTTCAGTATATGTATCATTCACGCTTATGGTGTTTGAAAATATTTCTCTCTAAATCTTTAACTTTTTTCATTCACCATGATGTTGCCAAGTGCACCATTTTCTGTAAGTTAAATGCAAAGTGAGGAAGTGAGACTCTCTCAAGAATTTTGTTTGCTTCACAAAGTGCCCCCACAACAAGAATCTCTGTCCCCTTGCTGTCCTTGACTCTTCTGCAAGTTTTACAGCTATTTCTTCTTTTTCAGTTTTACTCTGCTAATAAATGCTTTCTTCAATATTGAACAATGGGGGCTTTTGTGGAAGAGAAGATAAAATTATTTTCCCCTGCCAATGGAGAAATTAATGTTTCACTCTGTTGGTTATTTGATCATTTATTTACAATCTATATGTTTTGTCATGTGTGTATTATATGTGGGTAAAGCATGTATATGAAGGTACACATGTGTTTGCATGCTCAATCTATGATTATATCTATATGCTATTAAATAATAAGACACAGAGATAATCTGCCAAATAAGCTAGCTATATAATATTAAGAGACCAAATCTGTCTCTTGTCAAAAGGAGGTCAATCTGTCAAGTTAATTTTTTTCTTCTCTCTGACTATTAAACTTATTCAAAAGGTTCTATTTGTTTATCTCAAAGATCTGATTAATTAGTAGTTTTCCCCCTTAGAACAGCATTAGTTTTCTTCATCTGAAATCATTATACTTCACAAACACCCACATTTAATTTCCTTCAATCTATTTCTCTTAGAAACTGAGGCATTGAATGAGTCAGTATACCTGATTCCTTTGTGGTTTAACCAGTGAGAGCATGTGTAGCAGGCCATGTTCAAACAGAGTCTTTTGTCTCCAGGTCTGTCTTTGTACTCAAAAGAGGCAACTGGGAATAGCATCTGTAGTTTATTTACAAATGATATTGTTATNGGGAAGATCCGCTGGAGAAGGAAATGGCAATGCACTCCAGGACTATTGCCTGGAAAATCCCATGGACAAAGGAGCCTAGAAAACTACAGTCCATGGGGTCGCAAAGAGTCGGACACGACTGAGCGACTTCACTTACTCACTTACAGTTAAAGTTTTGATGGATGTCTTCCTTACTATAGATCCCTGAATTCCCTTTTATTAGGGCACTTATTTCAGATTTTATGAGGTCAATTTCTTGCATCTTCTCACATCTAAAAAATCACTAATCTCATCAATGGATACATCTGTGCCTCTTGGGTAGCAGTAATCTTTTGCCAAAATGTGTGCTTGATTACAAGTATCCCCCTTCACTGATATGTTTATACTGACCTTCTCCACTACCTCTTTGGAGAAGTTGCACAGAGCTGAAAGGCTGTCTCCTGGACTGTAGTTCTCATTTGGTTTTATATAAAGCTTAACTCACAAATTTCACCTTGTTTAATTTTCTTCAGTCAATAGCTTTAGCCAAGTTTTAGCCAAAAAACAATTTTTACATAATTTTCCCGTATAGATGTCTGATTATAAACATGTGTTCAGAACTGACATCCCCAAGACATGCAGTCTTGGCATGTGGATTATTTTGAGAAAAAGGCAACGAAGATCCTACAAACTCAAAACTATTGCCTCCCTCTTAACTACTTGGACCTTCCTTGTGGCTCAGTTGATAAAGAATCCGCCTGCAAGTGGGAGACCTGGGTTTGATCCCTGGGTTGGGAAGATCCCCTGGAGAAGGGAACCACTACCCACTCCAGTAAATCACCGCAGATGGTGACTGCAGCCATGAAATTAAAAGACACTTACTCCTTGGAAGCAAAGTTATGACCAACCTAGACAGCATATTAAAAAGTAGAGACATTACTTTGCCAACAAAGGTCTGTCTAGTCAAAACTATGATTTTTTCCAGTAGTCATGTATGGATGTGAGAGTTGAGATATAAAGAAACCTGAATGCCAAAAAGTTGATGCTTTTGAACTGTGGTGTCAGAGAAGACTCTTGTGAGTCCCATGGACTGCAAGGAGATCCAACTAGTCCATCCTAAAGGAGATAATCCTGAGTGTTCACTGGAAGGACTGATGTTGAAGCAGAAACTTCAATATTTTGGCCACCTGATATGAAAAACTGACTCATTTGAAAAGACCCTGATGCTGGGAAAGAGTGAAGACGAGAGAAGAAGGGGACAACAGAGGATGAGATGGTTGGATGGCATCACTAACTCAATGGACATGGGTTTGGGTAAACTCTGGGAGTTAGTGATGGACAGGGAGGCCTGGCATGCTGCAGTCCATGGGGTCCAAACAGTCGGACACAACTGAGTGACTGACCTGAACTGAACTGAACTCATTCCAATATTCTGACCTGAAGAATTGCATGAACTGTGTTGTGAAGAGTAGGACATAACTGAGTGACTTTCACTTCCCTCACTTGATTACTTAGAAGAATCTAAAATGTATACACTTCCCAAAAAAGAGGTATTACCAAAGATAAGTTTTACTAAATGGTTCCATCTGCATGTCAGGGTAAATATCTGCTTTTCTTCTTATCATTCTATGTATAACACTCCTATCCTTGAAGTCCCTGCCCAGATCTCCTTCCTTAATTCAGGATGTTACATATGCCTTTCATGTATGTGGGTTTCCTTTATTTATGAAACAATTTTATTTTCTTGTCTTAATCTTTCTCATGTCAATTTAATTTTTAAAACATCCGGAAGAACCTAAAAGCATAGAAGAAAATTCTTTCTCCCCAATGTAAGTTAGTCAATGTAAAGACAATAGTGAAAAGAAAGAAAACAGAGGAAAGATTGAAGACAAAAAGAGAAGAGTGTGGCAGAGGATGAGATAATGTCACCAACTCAATGGACATGAATTTGAGCTAAGTCTAGGAGTTAGTGGAAGATAAAGGAGCCTAGCGTTCCATAGGCCAGGGGGTTGCAAAGACTAGTACACAACTTGGAGACTGAACAATAACAACAAACAGAGGAAGGATGGGAAGATGTCCAGAGAATATAATAACCAAGTTGAGCCCAAACACCAAGTTAAAATAAGCCAGGAGTCAGGAACAGAAAAGAATATTGTGAATGCTTTTGAGGAATTTAAAGAAATACAATGTGAACTGACCAAAAGGTGAGAAGAGAATCCTGAGTGACAGGCTACTAACCGCTTAAAAGGAAAAAACCCACAAAGCATAATTATTCGGCATAAGCCTGAAGGAGAAATAGCACAGTAAAAATGGAAATACCCCTCATTCTATTTCACTCAGAGACAGTATCTTCTCTCTGTTATATCAGAAAGAGTATCCCCAACATCTGCTTGGGAACAGAATAACCTGAGATTCGATTTATCAAACTGCTGGCAGGATAATTTCTTGACCATTTGAATAGGTCAAAATAGAAGATATTAGTGTCTCTTTCTTCCTCTATTTATTTCATCTGATTACTCATAGGATTTTCCTGGTGGCTCAGACCATAAAGTGTCTGCTTACAATGTGGGAGACTTGGGTTCAATCCCTAGGTTGGGAAGATCTCCTAGAGAAGGAAATGGCAACCCACTCCAGTATTCTTGCCTGGAAAATCCCATGGACAGAGGATTCTGGTAGGCTACAGTCCATGGTGTCACAAAGAGTCAGACATGACTGAGTGACTTCACTTTAAACTTTCAAAAAAAGGAAAGTATATTGGGCTTCCCATGTGGCATGATTGGTAAAGAATTCATCAGCCAGTGCAGGAGACATAAGAATACAGTTCAATCCCTGGGTTGGAAATATCCCATGAAGGAGGAAATGTCAACCCACTCCAATACTCTTGACAGGAGCATTCCATGGACAGAGGAGTGTAGCACACTATAGTCCACAGGGTTGCAGAGTTCAGCACAGCTGGGCATTGTTGGAGCACCACTACCATCACGTATCATAAAAGGCATTATGAATTGATAGTCGCTCAGTTGTGTCCAGCTCTTTGCAATCCCGTGGACCATACAGTCCATGCAATTCTCCAAGCCAGAATGCTGGAGTGGGTAACCTTTCTCTTCTCCAGGGGATCTTCCCATCCCTGGGATTGAACCCAAGTTTCCCACATAGGAGGCAAATTCCTTACAGTCTGAGCCATGAGGGAAGCCCAAGACTAATGTAGTGGGTAGCCTATGCCTTCTCCAGTAGATCTTCCCAACCCAGGAATCAAACAGGGGTCTTCTGCACTGTAGGCAGATTTTTTATCCACTGAGCTATCAGGGAAGCCCCCAAAAGGCATTGAAATTGCTGTTAAAAACTAGGAGTTCCCTTTTCTCCACATCCCCTCCATCATTTATTGCTTGTTGATATTATGATGATGGCCATTCTGACCAGTGTGAGGTGATATTTTGTTGCAGTTTGATGTATATTTCTCTAATAATGAGCATTGTTACATATTTTTCATATGTTTATTAGTTATCAGTATGTCTTTTAGCAGAAATGTCTATTTAGGTCTTTGCCCAGAAATTGATTAGGCTGTTTGTTTTTATGTTACTGAGTTGCATAAGCTGCTTGTATATTTTGGAAATATGAAAGACAGTATGGAGGTTCCTTAAAAAATTAGGAATAAAGCTACCATATGGCCCAACAGTCCCAATACGGGGCATATAACTTGAGAAAACCAAAACTGAAAAAAACACAAGTACCCATTATTCATCACAGCACTGTTTACAATAGCTAAGAAAAGGAAGTAACTTAGTTATCCATCCACATATGAATGGATAAAGAAGTCCTGGTACAATGGAATATATACAATGGAATATTCAGTTCATTTCAGTTCAGTTGCACAGTCCTGTCCAACTATTTGTGATCCCATGAACTGCAGTACACCAGGCTCCCCTGTCCATCACCAAATCCTGGAGCTTGAACAAACTCACGTCCAATGATCAGTGATGCCATCCAACCATCTCATCCTCTATCATTCCCTTCTTCTCCTGCCTTCAATCCTTCCCAGCCTCAAGGTCTTTTCCAATGAGTCAATTTTTCACATCAGGTGGTCAAAATATTGGACCTTCAACTTCAGCATCAGTCCTTCCAATGAATATTCAATAATGATTTCCCTTAGGGTTGACTGGCTTGAGCTCCTTGAAGTCCAAGGGACTCTCAAGAGGCTTCTCCAACACCACAATTCAAAAGCTCCAGTTCTTAGACACTCAGCTTTCTTTATGGTCCAATCATCACATCCATATATGAGTACTGGAAAAACCATAGCATTGGCTAGATGGACCTTTATCGGTAAAGTAATGTCTGCTTTTTAATATGCTGTCTGGGTTGGCCATAGATTTTCTTCAAAGGAGCAAACATCTTTTATTTTCAAGGCTGCAGTCATCATCTGCAGTGATTTTGGAGGCCAAGAAAATAAAGTCTGTCACTTATTCCATTGTTTCCCCATCTATTTGCCATGAAGTGATGGGATCAGATGCTATTTTAGTTTCTTGAATGTTGAGTTCTCCTCTTTCACTTTCACCAAGATGCTGTTTAGTTCCTCTTTACTTTTGCCATGAGGGTGGTGTCATTTTCATATCTGAGATTGTGAAATTTCTTCTGGCAATCTTTATTCCACCTTGTCTTCATCAAACCCAGCATTTCTCATTATGTACTCTGCATGTAAGTTAAATAAGGAGGNATGCATATGTATAACATATATATATATATATATATACACATAAAATTAATCATTTTTCATCTATTAGATATCAGTGTGCCTCCCATGCTAGAACTGTGTTTTGACTCAAGATTAAATTTGCAAATCATTTATAGAGTATGACATATTCATATCATAATTAGGAGTTATGTTTCCTTATTATACAAAGTAGAATGCAGAAATTCTGAAAGCAAAACTAGGACTTTCCAAAGGAAAATATTCTGACTGCTCAAGATTAAAACTTCAAAGTCCAGCATTCTAGATCACGAGAGGGTTATTGGACCAGGAAATAGTTTTTATCACATATATATTTTCAAATTTCCTGAAAGAAAGCCTAAGTGTAATTGTTCAGCTCCTTCTGTTATGCAGTCATGTAATTGGCTTTAAAGAGATTTAGATGAGTGTGGATTAGGCAAGTGGGGGAGGTTATTGAAGATCTCTTTGAGAAGCAGAATAAACAGTTCCTATCAAATTAGGTATTAGACGTGGTCCACGATAAAAATGAACTCATCGTGGAGTCTACTTCTGTCATGGTGCTTTCCTCCCATGTAGAAAAGTCAACTTACTACCAACTTCTTAGGTGCCATTACTTTGGTGTTCTTCCAAAACAAGAAATCTCTTCTTGTTTCAGGATTTCCATGCTTTACTGCTGCTGCTAAGTCACTTCAGTCGTGTCTGACTCTGTGCAACCCCATAAACAGCAGCCCGCCAGGCTCCCCTGTCCTGGGATTCTCCAGGCAAGAACACTGGAGTGGGTTGCCATTTCCTTCTCCAATGCATGAAAGTGAAAAGTGAAAGTGAAGTCGCTCAGTCATGCCCAACTCTTAGCGACCCCATGGACTGCAGCCCACCAGGCTTTGCCATCCATAAGATTTTCCAGGCAAGAGTACTAGAGTGGGGTGCCATTGCCTCCTCCAAAAGAAAACTTGTTTCTTCTGGGCACTTTTTCCCTCAGGCCATCTCCTGATTGTTAAATTGATGGCCCATTAGTTTGACAAATGAAGACATTACAATGCTAACTCAAATTCAGTTAAGCTTTTGGGCATCTAAGCAAAGTTTATAACAGATACTGTAGGGATTATAAAGAGGAGGTACAAATCTAATTTTCCAATGGCTAAACTAGCTGGATTGGTTGCCATTCCTTTCTTCCTTCTCACATAAAGGAGCCTGGAGGGAATGGCACTCATTGATGTGTTTTTTAAATAGAAAAAAAATATTGCACTATCTTTCTCTTAGAGTTCCTGTAAGTAGAGCTCTGTTACGTGGAAGTTTATGACTCAGTCTAGGAGTCCTGCTCAGTAGCAGTAGCAGTAGTAGAAGTAGTGCTGTTAGTCTCTCAGTTGGGTCTGACTCTTGCAACCCCACCAGGCTCCTCTGTCCATGGAATTCTCCAGGCCTGCTCAGAAAGGTTCTTTATTAAATGTAGGTGCTGCCATATATATATTTAACTTATATATATACATATAAAAGTTATATATACATATAAAACTTTTATATATATATAAAATTTATATATATATATATAGATAGATAGATAGATAGAGATATATAGAGGTATAAAAG